>CAUYON010161997.1:0-25773 GCA_963573935.1 Arctocebus calabarensis | reverse complement strand
GACAGATAAATAGCCAACAAACACATGAAAAAATGTTCATTTTTAATCATTAGAGAAATGCAAATCAAAACCACTCTAAGATTATCACCTAACCCCAGCAAGATTAGCCCACATCACAAAGTCCCAAAACACCAGATGCTGCCATGAATGTGGAGAGAAGGGAACACTTCTACACTGCTTGTGGGATTGCAAACTAATACAGCCTTTTTGGAGATGGAGAATCCTCATCCTCATCCATCTAAAAATAGACCTTCCATTTGATCCTGCAATCCCACTGTCTATCCAAAAGAACAAAAATCATTTTATCACAAAGACATTTGCACCAGAATGTTTATTGTGGCTCAATTCATAATGGCCAAGTCGTGGAAGCAACCTAAGTGCCCATTGACCCAGGAATGGATCAACAAACTGTGGTATATGTATACCATGGAATACTATCTGGCCATTAAAAATGATGGAGCCTTTACATCTTTTACATTTACTTGGATGGAGTTGAAATACATTCTTCTTAGTAAAGTATCTCAAGAATGGAAAAGTAAATATCCAATATCCTCCATACTAATATGAAACCAATATATAAACAATTACATGCTCATATGAACAATGAAACATAAATATAGTCCAGTACAGGTGTAGAGGGAGGCGAGGGGGCAGAGGACTATTGGCAGGAGGGAGGGCATAAGGTGGGATCTCACCAAATGTGCACATTGTGAGGGTGTATAACACGCCCCCTGGGTGAGGGGCTCTTTTACAAATGAAACTTTATCCTGGACGTGAGAACAATGTAACCTAAAAATTTGTGCCTTCATATTAATTTGAAATTTAAAAAATTGGAAAAAAAGTTTCCTACACTTTTATTATTTTGAGCATGTGCAGAATGAATTGTGTAAATATGTGCTAACTTTCATACATTTGTTAGTCACAGACAAATTTATAAAACAGAAGAAAATTCTTTAATAAAACACATAACCTAATTTGCAGTTTAAAATTCTCATCTCTCCAAACTCAATTTCCATCCCTCCTTGAATTTTTAATAATGCGTAAAACTATATGCTATCTCTTCTCCTTGAAATTATCTAATCCTTGTCCTATTTTTTAATATCTCAACTCTTATTCTCCTATTGTGTTCTTTTCTTCCTTCAACAGCCAAAATTAGTTAAATATTTTCTATATAACTTTTGAATTTAGAGCAACACTTAACATCGCCTCTCCTTTTAATATTCTCTTGACCTAAACATTTTTTCTGAATGTTCTTTCTTTGGCCGCTTAGTGGCTTCTCTTCTGCCTCTGGGCTGCAAAGGCCAGTAATCCTTAAGAACTTACACTTGAAGTTCTCCTTTCTTTCTACAATGTCGCTCTCTATTAGCCATATTGTCTATTCACATTATTTCAAGGGACATTCCCAAACAGAATGGACATCCAAACTAATATTAGAATTCCTTCCTGCAGTTCCAACCCATTGCTGACATCCCATAGTTACCTCACACTCCCTTGAAAATCACTTATCTTCCTGTTCTCCTGATTTCCCTAATTCTAGTTAAAGAAGCCACCAATCACATAGTCACCCAAACTTAAAATCCCTATTTTTAATCCAACCCAGTCAGAAAGATGAACTTCTTCTATCTCCACCCTACGTCTGACAATCAATGCCTCAAATCCACCTCTACAATAAAACTGGCTACTCCATTGCCTTTGGCCTTCTCATTTTCTGACCATGAAGTCTGTCCAGAATAGTATTGCCAAATTAATCCTCTAAAATCCAGTGTTATGATATCTTTTATTCAGAAACTTGTAACAGCCTGCTATCATTTGGCAAAATAAAGTCGAACTCTCTACCCTGGCAAACAAGCCCCTCTAGGCTGCTTGTATTTCTCTGATGATACTGATCTTATAATAGATCTTAGATTCTAAAATCAGAAATGAGAAAATTATAAAAAACCAAAATTACCTTGGAAAAGTCCTTCGAGAAGCACTCCGGTGGAGACCAGAAGTTGGTTTGGCACAGCCAGTTCTTCCTCCAGCATTGAAAGAGATGTCCTTTTTCTTTGGCTGAGCACCAGATGAAGTAGTTGGCTGGCTTTTAGGGTCCATTTTATATGAAAAATGCATATATGCATATCTTTAAAAATTAGAATCACACTCAGCTCAATGATACGCTTGCATTTGAGAGGCATCCCCACCCCCCCCCCTTGGTTGTCAGAGACAAACCAAGGAAATCACAGATATGTCTCCACTGTCACACTCACTTCAGGCAATCATTATTTAGATACAGGACGGTTTAATTAGGAAAATGTTATTTCCTATTTTACTAATTTTTCCTGGAGACATATTGACAAGGCCTTTTCTGTTGCAATTATTTTAAAGGAGCAGTTATTTTTAAATATATATATATATTGAGTTTTTAAAAATACAGTAATAAAATAATGTCAGTAAACTCCAGGAGAGGCAATGAAATAGATATTTATGTACTTGGTATCTACCGTTAATAACCAAAATCGACATGTTAACATATATGTATGTTTAAACACAGACTCTTATATTTATATTCAAAAATAAGAATCTTAAGTTGTTATAATAAATTAAGAAACATGTAAATAACTACTGTAATATATCATCATGATTATATTAAAATCATGAAAAAGACTGATAGATTCCTGCATTAGGCTGCGTAAAGTTTCCCACTGTTATTTACATATATCTTACAAATATAACTAAAACATCCCAGAAAAAAATCACAAATACGTAATCTTTGTTATTCGAGTTATTTAAATATTTACCTTCAGAAAGTATAAGACATCCAGAGCTGCTTCTGGGAGTCAGTTTAAATAAGCCACCCTGTGCATTTTGAGGGACATACAAAAATAAATTTTGGACTTGCTGCCACATCCTCTAGATACCTGTCTTTGATTCTTCCTGAAATTTAGTGACAGAATCTACCCTGGAAGACCCAGGACCGTACACTTGGTAGGCTTGAGAAGTCATCGTGTGTTGGGGTAGTGATAGTGGACATGCGCCACGAGCACCTAAAGGGAAGCTATGAGGGGGACTCTAAGTGGTGTCACATAGCCTTGCTTCCCGGGGCAACAGCCACGGGGCTTTGAGAATGTTCCTGGGGAACGTTGATCCCCAAGCGAAAGTCGGAGCTTCCGAGGGACCACGAGAGGGCTCAAAGGCCGCCCCCTGGGGGCGGTGGGAGGAAACGCCTCCAGAGATGGCTTGAGGTTTACAAGCAGAACGCCGACCAGCAGCCGGTACTTAGGCTAAAAGAAAGACCCTGTGATTGTAAGGGATAAACCCCAGGTATTTGGAGCTAGATGCAGATGCTTTCTGGATCGCTGATGCCTGGCTGCTTAGTGGAGAAAGACCGTTCTAACTAGGTTTCTAGCTCTTCACACGTATCCACAGAAATAATATTGCCTTGAAGGACAAGTTATTACATCAGAGTAAGAAAAGAACAGCGTATGTACAGGTTTTGCAGTCAGAAAGACTTGTATTCAAACTTCAAATTACTGTTTATTATCATGAGATGATGAGTACGTAATATATTTAATCACTCTAAGATTTAGTTTCTTATCTGGAAAATGTAAATTAGTTGTTTCCGAAGGTGCTTCAAATTAGAATGTATTCAATAAAAGGAAGTTGTATTTGTTGTTTTTGTTATTTTTATCTAACCTAACAAAACTGGTATCTCTAAGAGTCTGGGTGGTATCACTCTGGGCTGTCTTCCAGCTACTTTAGATAAAATCCAGAATCCCTGTCAAGATTTACCCAGACTCCAGACCACTACAGGCCAGATATAGTGCAATACAAGATGCTCCCAAACCCGCTATGTTTTGTATTTTGCACATAAATACTGTCTTGTTCTCATGAACCTTGGCCTGTAGTCTTCCTATCTTATCCCACGCCAAGCATAACCAATATGTCTAAATGAAAATTTAATCTATATATATATATGTTACCTTTGGTTCCCAAGGTGCTGAGAGCCTCATCCTGAAATACAGTTGCCAGAATCAGCAGGGTAGGCAGCAGATACAGCAGGAGAAGTCAACCTGTTTAATTAAGCCTTGCTGGTCCTTTTCCCTGGTATTGGTCTCCGCTCCTGGTATTTCTTCCTGCTCCTCAGTCTCCACCTGTTAATCGTGCATATCAGGCACATGAAACTCTGTTTAATGATTCTAATCCCACCTGAGGCTGCCACCCAGAAGTTTCCCAGCGCACTGTCTTTGCATTAGTCCCTTGAACACTAGCAGCTGCCTGTATTTAAACTGTTACATCCTCAGCTCAGGTTTTAAATTTTAAGTCCCAATACAGTCAATTTTCCCCAGCCTTCATTCACAGATGTCTCACCTTAGTCTCAGATCGTTCCTCTCAATCTCTCCAAAGACCAGATAGTTACAGCTGCATTTTTTTAATAAAAAAAATATATGGGCTAGAGTTATTGACTGAAGACATTGAATTAGCACTCATCTTCCTAATAGAGGATGTTCTATAGAAGTAGGGTCAATTAATTCCATTAGGTAGTTTCTGTTAATTAATATTCTCATCAGGGAAAATCCCAGAAACACAGAAATGATTTTTAAGAAAGGGTTCTCCATCTTTTGGTAAAGAAAGAAGTTAATACACAATCATTTACTAACATGGTGGCTTTTAACTGGTCTCCTTTTGACAGAACACGTGCTTGGAGTTTTGCACTTGGGCCATTCCCCCCCCCCCCCATGATAATGATGGATTTCCACTATCTCTCTTCTTTCTCCTCTGTAACCCCTGATGACCAAGGGGCATTTATTTGCAGATAAAAAGATTGGGGGGGGACTGTTGCAGGAATTAATTTGTGCACCAAGAATTGCAAGGAAAACTAAGGAGTTGACATAGATATTACGCCAGCATTTAGACTTCATTAGAAATGCGCCATGCTGGATGGTTATCGATACTGATCTTAACATAGTCTAGAGTTCCTCTCATTTCCTCTTTAGTCTTAGCATCCTACCTTTTCTATTCTTGTTTATTTGTAAATAAATGAATTCATTAAAGAGAAAAAAGTAACTTACTCGACCGGATGTTTGTCTATATTGCTTTGAAATTTGTCTAAATTGTGCTAGTATGCTCTCCCATAAAAGCAAGTACGTTTCTATTCATATCTGAAATAGCAGAAAATTGGCCTTACCGGTCAAGTGTGAAAATTAATCTTTGAATTACTTCGAATTAAACATCAAAGGACTAGATGCTAGAAAAGGCAACGACAGATGTTTTCATATCCACATTATGAAACTGCAACTCTGTGAACTAATTTTCTAGGACTTTACTACTTTCTAAAGTTGCTGTCATCACGTTTTGACATAAAGCATTTCATGCTCCCAATTTAGAAAGCAAACAGCTATTAAATGTCTAAAATGTCTATCGCCATAGATGTTTTAATAACAGAATAATGGCAATGTGTTTCTCTTTGCTTCTTCAAACTATGAGGCAGTTCAAGGTGTGCTTATTCATTTCTACAAATATTTTTCTCCACTCTGTCACAAAGAAGAGCATAACTCAATTGAAGCATATTAGAACTACGCTTCCTCATACCATATTACGTGACATGCTATAAATAACATGCACTTTTTATGAATATGTTACATATGGGATGTGTTCCCAGGGTTGCATATAAAGAATACCTTAATGTCATACATTTTTCTAGGTAACAAAAAGCATGTTGCTATTTCAGTAACCCCTGGACTGAACATAAAGCAATTTTAAAGTGTCCTAGTACAAATTCAGTAGTCCTGACACCCGTGATATTGACACACCAACACAGCAAGCTTGGCTTAGAAAATTACTCCTTCAGGAAATGATGTCAACCATCCTTAGCCTTAAAAAAAAAAATCTTTAAGTATTCAGTGCTCTAGGGATAGTTTTTCTATTTTAATATTAAATTTCTTAAAATGATTTCTATTACTGAATACCCTTTAGATATAAGTAAGTAGATGCAATTATTATGTTAATAAGTTATATAAACAGTTGGGAAATACATTATAGAACAAAAAAATTATAATTTAACAAGGAAAATACTAAAGCAATAGTCATGCTTAATGTGGAAATGCTCTCAATATAAAATTATATAGAAAATCTGGGTTCAAATTTTATATGATGAATAATACTGAACTCATACAAAGGAAGAATATACATCTTCAGAAAAACCTAGAAGAAATCCAACAAGACACTAACAGTAGCAATCTCCTTGGAAATGCACACTTTTTGTATCTTTCTGTATTGCTACATTCTCTACAATAAGTGTTAATTTTATCTCCAGAAAAAAAATAACATTCTCTTATTAATCAAATGTGTACTGAGCACCTCTTCTGTGCCAGTTGCTGTTCCAGGCATTAGGGGTGCAGCAGGGAAAAAAACTAGGGGCCTCCCTCATGCACCATGTTTTTGTAGCGTGGGGGAGTGGGAAGACAATGACCAAATAAACAGAAGATGGTGACAGGTATGGAGGGGAGGGGACAAGCAGCAAGGTTTAGGGAAAGGTAAGTAAGGAAGATATTACTGAGAAGGCACCATCTAGGGAGGGAGAACTGCCCAAGGAATGAATGTGGTGGGATCTCTGGGAAGGATCTAGGCAGAAGAAACAGCGAGCGAAAACCTAATGCCCGAGTGTTCTGGGCAAGTCTGAGGGAAAGTGAGAGCTGAGCTCGGTGAGTGGGCAGGACAGGGGTAGACAAGGAGCTCTGAGAGGGAGTCCTCGCCAGGCTGAGACACTGATGAGCTCCTGCAGGCTTAGCAAGACCCCTGCAGGCTTTAAGAAGGTGGGGGGATGCCAGAATCTGACTGAACTGTAAAGGGGCAGTGGTGAGCAAAACAGACCATGGGAGATGGAGGTGGCTGCTGGGGGGCAAGTCAGGAGTTATTGCAGGGACCCAGGAAGGGAGAAAGGTGATTGGATCAGAGTGAGTGAGAATGGGTCAGACATGAAGGTGCACTTTACACCAAGGGCGAACAAGGGAGAGATTTGGAAATAGTTGGCAATAAAGTCAAATTGTGTATTCGTGTGTTTCCTTTTATGAAAGATCTAATGTCTAGTAACTAAATGTCTCCGTTTTTCTGACTCGTTGATCTTGGTATAAAAATGTATTGAATTTTTATTTTCATCTGGAGAGAATTAGTGAAATTTTATTTCAATTATGTATAGTCGAATCTCAGCCAGGTACAGTTTATTTTCCACATTATATCCTTTCTAGTTCTTGAAGATTTGGGGGCATCATTTGAACACTCAGTAGACAAATTTTTCTTTTCAAGTATAATACAGTCATCCTTTAAACTCTAAGGAGGTCTTCTAAGTGAGGAAATGAACTTATTACATCTTCATTAAAGTACCATCTGTTTTTAGATAGCTAGTTTGAGAGGATGGCCACATGCTGACCCCACGGAACCTGTTCTATTAATAGAGTGACTTAAATCGCTAGTTCTACACAAACTGATTCCAAAGGATATGCACCTTTGTAAAAGGCTATGTTTTTTATGTCAGTACCAAAATGGGGAAGAAAATGTTGCAAAAGCCAAGAGTTCAGCATTTAAGCAGCTGACCTTCAGTCTCTCTTTTGAATTCCTGCTCACCCCCTCCCGTTGTGTGACCTTGAGCCAGTTACTGTTGCTCTCTGAGCCTCAGTTTCTTCAGTTGTTTTTTCTTCTTTTTTTGGACAGAGTCTTACAGTGTTGCTCTTGGTAAAGTGTCATGGTATCCTAGCTCACAGCAACCTCAAACTCTTGGGCTCAAGTGATCCTCTTGCCTCAGCCTCCCGAGTAGCTGAGACTACAGGTGCCCACCACAGTGCCTGGCTCTTTTTAGTCTTGCTCTTGCTCAGACTGGTCTGGACCTCCTGAAATCCACTCAAGAAATCCACTCACTTCAGCCTCCCAGAGTGCTGGGATTACAGACATGAGCCACCGTTTCCAGTCCCCAGCCTTGTTACCTGTTACTAATGTTAGCATATTACCTTCCAGATATGAAGGGTGGGTGGTGGTGTCATCATTTGCCTGGGGTCTCCCGAAGAGTTTGTGCTTCCCTTTAACTCAACACTGTTCTCTCCAACTTTCTTCCTTACAGTCTCCCAAATATGGCAGCCACTGATTACCATGCCCAAGTGATTTCTTTCAAGGCAGATACATATGAGGTCTGACAATTAAGTCCAGGAGCTCACTTTAGAAAGAGTGCTACAGACCTCATTGCTGAATGTCACTCTAGTCACCTTCGAAGTCCTCCCCTGGGGAAGCTGTGCACTGATGCCAGCACCTAGTCCACCCTTCAAAGCAATTTTGGAACTCTTTTTCTGGAATGACCATCTAAGCTATCGTATGACACACAAAAACAGGTAAAAACAATAATGAACACCATTTAGCAAGACACTGCCACATCTCGACGTGAACACAGATTGAGACAATGATATACCGAGGCTATGAAAACGTACTGCGCTATCTGTGAGGGAGGATACCCGGGAAAAGTCAAGTCTAAGAAAAAGGTTTCTCAGAGAAGCCCAAGGGCACACCTGCAAGGTCCTCCTCATGGTCACCTAGCCCTTGAGAATTTGTAAAACTTAGCTTCCTAGGCCCTTGAAACTAACACTTGCTGCTTGCTTCCGCTTCTGGAAACTCTGCACATGATCTGACACTTCCAGTGAAAAATAATATGGTAATTCCTTTGTCTGTCTTCTCATGAGTACAATAAAAGGACGGGGACAAAGTTGATGGGGAGCTGGGCCATTTCGGATTCTAATCTGCTGTGGCTGCGCCGGCTAAAATAAAATTCCTTCCCCTATAATCTTTGCTGAGAGTCTGGGTCGCAATTTGCTGGTCCCTGCAACATTTGTACAGTGCTGCCAACATAAGGACTTGGTGGTTAGTTCATGAATTTAATTATCTAACCTCATATCACAACACAAATGTAGATATTAACTGTGCAAAAAAATGTGGTGGTAAATTAGTCAAAAAGATAAATATGTAAGACCTTAAATATGTACCCACAATGAATTAAAATCGGGTTGATTTGCAAATGCCTTAATTAAAACGTACGTAGACTCCATGCAATTAACTCCTGAAGTTGGGGCTTTGGTCCCAAGGATTAATGTGTCTAATTTATCCATCTGGGTCTGGGAGATACATCAGCTTGGCGTTCACTACCAGACGCAGCGTGGGAAGGTCCCTTCCCAAGGGACCAGCGTGGGAAGGTCCCTTCTAACCTTAGCAGAAAACCACATTCTCCTCCTTCCAGATTCACCTAGAAGCCATGTTCTTGAGGAAGTATTGGTTTGTCTTCACAAAAGATGAACCCTTAATTCTCCTCTTATATAAATTAAAGAAATTGAATATTCTATCTAGCAGCATACTGGATTTTGCATATAGATATATGTGAGTATGTAAATGTGTGTGTATATACATATCTTTTCCATTGAACTGTGAACTCTTTGGGTACCCTATTTAGTGCTGAGGTCTCAGCACCCAACAGAGTTCATGTCAGTGTGAGGAAACTTAATAAATACTGAATAATTCACCTAGAAACAGGTGGGTAAGTGGGAAATAGGCCAAGTTTGCTTGTTGTTTTTGCACCTTCCCTGGCAGTGACATTCTTCCGGGCGTGGGCGTTTGTTCCCTTTTCCTACCTGCCGATTCTGCCCCTGTTGGACCTTGGTCCTCTCATTCTTTTTCCTTGGTAGGTCAAACAGCCTCCAGCTCAGGTCCTACACTTTCCCATGCAGGAAGAATAATGGATAGAGATGCTTCTTTTTGAACTGACTCTGTTGCAAGATGCTTTCGCTTCTCTGGACCAGATGAACATTCACAGACAACTTTTGCCTCTGGGTGCTTTCAAGGTTCACCAGAGGAAGCTCCTCTTTTGAGACCCTCTGGCTTTAGCTTCAGTGAAGGGGACATTGCCTCTCCTTCCCCTGACCCCTTCTTCTCAATCCCTGGCTTCGGTGTTCCATTCCACACTGCATGTTCCAGGGTAAGCTCTTGGACAGGACTTTCAATGGCTCTCAACAGCTGCCTCTTCTATGCGGCCCCAGGTAGCGTAGCTAAGCCACAGCAGGGGAGGAGGGCGGGACTGCGCAGACTCCCAGCCTGGGGGAGGAGGGCGGGACTGCGCAGACTCCCAGCCTGGGGTAGGAGGGCGGGACTGCGCAGACTCCGCAGCCTGTGCTTGCCTTGCTGCAGATTCTCACCGTTGGTCTCTCCCCTGCACAACATCTCCTGGGTGACAATCAGATCTCGGTCCCTGGGTCTCCCAAAATCCAGAAGACACACCTCAAGCTCTCTGAGTAATCTCACCAAAGCCCCCTTCTTACAGGCTTGAGATAAAGGTGGTGAAAAAAAAAAAAAAACCATCCTGCCACCTTGAAAAGGAAGTATTAAACTCAACAGAACTTCTCTCCTAGTACATATTTTTATGAATACTCTCCTTGTTCACTCTTTGAACTTTTTATGTCACTATTAGGTGATCAACCTCCCAGTTCACCCAGGACCGTCTGGGTTTTAGCGCTGAAATCTTTGCATCCCAACAAACCCCTTAGTCCTAGACAAAGTATGACAAGATGATAACCCTATCTCTGATGAAATCTTCAAAGGTCATAAAATCCATTTTTGTTTTGCTGCTTTCAAAATCTGCATTTTGATGTGGTGCCTTCCTTCACTATGCAATGCCAATTTTATCCTATTATCTCAAAATGTCAATTTAGCCAGGGCGGCAGCTTGAGGCTCTGTCTCAAAAAATTAAATAAACAAATAAATAAATAAATAAATTTCAATTTAGCATCTCATTACTTATATGTAGGGAGACAGAGAGAGAGAGAAGAAAGAAGGTAAAACTGTTGTGATTAACCTCAGTTTGCACAGGAGTAGATGGAGGTTTGCAGGATTCAATAAGTTGTTCAAAGTCTTAGTATTGGTGAGAATGTGGAGCTAGAATTCTGATACTTTGCTAGTGGGGATGGGAAAATGGTACATTTGCAAAACAGTTAAAAAGCTTTTTATAAAGTTATATGTACACTTTCCAAATGACTCAACGAGCCTATTCCCAAGGAATTTACCTAAAAATAATTAAATCATTTCTCCAAGCTGAAGTTTGTACATAAATGTTCATAGCAACATAATCACAATTATTAAAACCAGAAACAATCTAAGTGTCTATCAACAGACAAATAGATAAACAAATTGTAGTGCATTGGTGCAATGGCGTGCACTTAGCAATAGAAGGAAATTATTGATACATTTAACAACATGGATGAATCTCAAAAATGGTATGCAGCTGAGCCAAGGAAGCCGGTCCAAAAGACAATATAAGGTATAAAGAAACTCTGGCAAAATGTATTCTGTACTGAGAGGAAACAGACCTGTGGTTGCCTGAGGCTGGGAGAGAGGGGTGGAAGCTAACCAGAAAAGGTCACAGGAGAATATTTTGCAGTGATGTACATGTGCTTTATCTTGATTGTACTGGTGCTCCCAAGTGCATGGATCTTTCAAAACTCACCAAACTGTATTCTGAAAGTATTCTTCAATAAATTATTTTTAAAGTTATACAAACAGGTAGAGAAAGAAAAAATAGCTCATTTAAGAAGCTTCCTTATGACTGGGAGAAGAGGACCAAAAAAGAGAGAAAATAGCGAACTTCTTTAATAAAATCACCTGTGTTTTAACACTATTTGTCGTTAAAACAATTTGCACATACTATTTTAATAAAAATACCATTCATTTCCTTGGAGTGTTGGAAAATTAATTTCAATGAATCTGACTTTTTTTTCAGTCAGTATCCCTCATTTTCTCAACCCTAGGATTTTATCTAAGGGAAATCATAACACCGTTCCTTATTCTTATCTTCATGGGCCTATCAATCTGGGAATTCTACTCATTTTATGCCAAGCACAAAGAAGTAGCTATTTCTGCTGGTTGTTTACTCTGCTGGGACACAAGAATAGCCACCTAGATAAGAGAACCCGTGTCCTTCCCACACCATGTTCAATGAAAAGCATAGGCCCCATCGACTCAGAACTCATGGCTGTCTCTGATCTTTGTGTGTCTTCCTGGACTCTACCACCCCTAACTTAACCCAGACAGTGATTTCTCACAGAGCAGGAAAGCCTCATCTCTCTATTTTATGTAATATTTTTTCATTTTCCTCCGTGTTTGAGACACTTAAAATAATCTCCTTAATAAGTATAGACTTCTGAAAATAAAAACATCTGTAAGTGATTTTTCTGCTTTCCTTCTTGACACATGCCTTCCCCGAGGCAGAGAATATAAAAATTCACCATCATCTGCTTGAAATAAAGTGAAGGTCAAGGCAGAAATACAGAGGAGAGATTAGCTCATGTTAGAAAATAGTGAATCGTCAAAAACAATTTTTAAAGAATTGTAATGACCGGAATTGCCTTTTTTGAAACTTTTGAAATTGCTGTAGCTCCTATGATATAAGAAATACTCAGGAAAAAGGGAGAAGAGACCAGCTTGAAGATTATTGCATAGTAAGAATGAAAGCGGCCACAGATTTGGAAGACATAAACCAATTAAAGAGATAATGCCCGCTGTCCTTAATCCACTATGCTACATTGCCTACCATAAATGCTCTGATAAACGCCTTGGCCCCAAAGTTTAATGCCAACTAGATTATTGGATTCTGCAGACCAAAAGTATTAGCACTTTATCAGGGAGCATTTCCTGATAAGAGGAGGACTGGGGCTGTAGATACTCCTTACACCCTCTTCAGAGGGAAACTTAGGCTCAGATGGTTAAAGTGATTCACTCAGGGTCCCAAGCTGGTAAAGGATGGTGCCAAGACGCTCATGCCTAACAAAAAAATTCTCAATAATGGCCTTGGCAGGTCAGCAGCTGACTGATTGGACTTGATGTTTTTGATTGGAGAATGTTACCTAGGTGCTGTGTTCTTAGCATTCTTCCACTGATAAGCTGGAAGACAAGGGTTGATGAAATACAGACATCATGACACTCAGGCCAAAGACACTCCTGGGTCTGGCTGCTGCTTAGAAAGATGAAGCAAGGAATTAATCGTGTGTCATATGAGAAAGAGGTAACCTGAGAGATATGCCGTTTCTTCATGAATTGCAGATCCAGAGTTCGGGTTACACCTTTTGGCTTCCTGCCACGTATCAATCAGATCAATGTGGGAATTTTTTTTTTTTAATTATTGGAGGTAATTGGTCAAAGTGATGTATTTCTTGGTCTTGGGAGACTAACACCATAGCGTTAGGAGCTGTGTCATGGAGCCTTGGAGTATGCAGCAGACTTCCGTGAAGGAAAATTCCACAGCATCAATAGTGAAAAGAGTCAACAGTCTGCAGGGCCTCCTAACTATCTAGGTAGGTGCACTTCTCCTCATATTATTTAACTTTTCTTTTTTTAAAAAATTCAGATTAATATGGGGGTACAAGCAATTAGGTCACAATGTTTGCATTGTTAGGTGAGGACCCTGTTGTAGCTGTGCGCATACACCCTTACACTAGGCCCATTAGGTGGGAGCACACCAATCCCCCTCCCTTCTCTCCTCTCCTCCTTCACCTTCCCCCTCCCCTCAACTAGAACTTTGAATTGAATTGAGTTTTTCTCTTACATGGGTGTGTGTTAGTTCATCTACTGGCTTCATAGTAGTATTGAGTAAGTTGAATACTTGCTTTTCCATCCACGTGACACTTCACTAAGAAGGATGTATTTCATCTCCATCTAGGTTAATACAAAAGTTGTAAAGTCTCCATCTTTTTATGAATGAATAGTATTCCATTGTGTATCTATACAGATAAGTAAAGTAAGGCACGGAATGGTCCAGTACTTGTCAAAGATCAAATAGTTAATGATCTGGATTTAGACTATTCTGATTCCAAGGCTAAGTGTCCCCCTGCTGAGGCACCATTCATCTTCAAACCAGTTCAGGCTCATCTCATGACATGCCAACCCACTGACATAAGCAAAATTCCAAACAATTCTCATATGGCTGCTGTACAAATCCAATGCTGAATTTCATGACTATTATTACTAAAACACATTCCAACTCAGTAAACAAAACAAAAAAGAAGACTCAAAGATAGCATAGTAGCCCTCATCCCTACCAGGAGGGGTGGCAGAAAGAGACAGAAGAGAAAGAGGAAGGAAGAAGATTCAAAGGAAGCAAAAAGGAGTTTGGGAACAAATAGTTCACATTGTTTGTCTATCTCAACGTTTTTACTCAACTTCACTTTTTCCATCTTTTCTCAAAACAAGTCAACATATTATACATTCAATGAAGTAACAATACCTAGACTCCATGGCTGATACTCAGGGCTTACTTTTAAATTGCTATGTGGGCTTGAAATTCCAATACCTGTAAAATTGATTTATTTTTAGGTCTAGCAATGACTTAACATCTCTTGACCAAAAAGGCCCTGAATTATATTAATCATATAAACAACTTTAATGAATACATGATTACAAATTTCCAAATGCCAAATTTTATAAAGATCTAAAAGCATTTAATAAATTGCTCTAAGTGCCTTTAATGCAAAGTTCAATGCTATTTATGGACATAGCCAAAAAGACTTCAAAGAAAAGAAATGCAACGTTAGTGTTTATCTGAATGGTAAGATAACTGATGACTATGTTTCACTTTCTCCTTTCATTTATCAGTATTGTCCACATTTATGAAAATGTGCATTTACCACTTATTAGTTAAAACAAAAATTATCAAACTTCTGGCTTTTAATGATACTGCTGTTAACAGTCTATGAAATGTTCTTTCCCAGTCAAAATAATAATGAAAATGTGGGGAAAAGATGAAGGAATCACACTGAAAATGAGGCTTGAGATTCAAGCATAGTGCAAGGCAGTCCCCTAGTCACCACTCCTTGGCTGTCATCGTGTAACAGGGACGCATTCAGCATCGTGAAGTCATGCACTCTGGACTTTGGTGTTTCCGGAGTATATTCTAAACTTCTAAGAGAAATTATGGTGAAAGGAAGTCAATTAACTTCACAGCAAGACCTCCAGAGGAGGAACAAGTAAAAGATGATTAGCATTACAATCAAAATAAAAATAATCTTACCTCTCTGTTTAAAAAGAAAGATGTCACTGATATTGATCACTTTCACTCAAATAAAGAACAATCAGAAAAATGTGACAATGCCACCAAATTTAAAGAACATTGAGTCTAGAACATTAGCAAGTATGGCAATGACTTGGAATGCTATAATCCACATAAAGAAAACATAAGCTAGCTAAATATTTGTAACATTTACATTCAGTCAGAAATTTTCCAATTTTTATTATTTCAGAACCTTAATTGTCTCATACATTTCAAAAAGAGGGGAAAGTACTTATAATTACAACTTTTCTAAAGTAAATACTCTAAAAGAAAAAAGTCTTTGTCCTTATTAACAACAGGGAACATTAACCCTCTTTTTTCTATGTTATTTGTCCTGATAATAACTATATTTATAAGTGTATATAAAATCATATGAAAGCTATTTTTAATAAACACTTACATATGTATAATATATATGGTATATTAACTATGTACAGAAATTGATGGCAAAAAGACTATATGGTAAATGGTAGTACCAAAAGGACTAGATGGTAAAATACATCAAAAAGCTAACGTCAGGGTAGCGCCTATGGCTCAAAGGAGTAGGGCACTGGCCCCATATGCTGGAGGTGGTGAGTTCAAACCCAGCCTTAGCCAAAAAACAAAAAAAGCTAACATCAGTTAGCTGTCTTCTAATTATATTGTTTGGCAAATGATTTTCCACAGCATGTATTTTGCTTTTAAATTGAAAAAAAAATAAAAGGAAAACACACAGGTTGTTTTCTAAAATAACTGAAAAAAATACTTCCCGAGAATTCTTTGCAAAAGCTGTCCCATCTGTGAGAAAACAAGATGCCAATTTTTTAAATAAAAATAACACAAGACATTCAGGGCACAGTTATGCGTGACACTTTGTCTCATTGGCTTCAGAACTGCTTATTATTCAGTAAGGTGAAGACAAGTAGTGATTTTCCTGAACTTGGCCTTTATGATTTGATGTCTTCATAGTATTGGCAGAGAAGAATAGTTGATTGGTTGTTAGCATGATGAGTGAAGACAGACATAGGTCCAGTGGCTGAGTCAATGAATAATATCAAAGAGTAATAAAAGTAACTAGTGATTCATATCAACAGCAATTCAAGTAACAGTTGCTGAGCTATTTTCAGAAACACATCTCTCTTCTGAGATACAAGACGCTATTACTGTTTTCCCCTCTTAGAAATTCTTTACTCACAGGAGAAATGAACATGCAAGGTCTGACAATTAGGTTCACAAACTCATCCTAGAAAAAGTGTTGCATACCTCACTGTGTTGAGTATCACAACAATCACCTTTGACGTGCTCCCCTTGGGGAACTATGCACCAATGCCACCTAGTGTACCCTTCAAAGCCATTTTGGGACTCTTTTTCTGAAATAACCATCAGACCTCTTGTCTTATGAAATCTGACAACTGAGTTCACAAACGTACCACCATGCACTTACATTGGCAGCACTGGGCAAACAACTCAGTAAGGTTTCATAACCTGGGTATACTGGTGTCTCACAGCTGTGTTTGTGTCAACATGTGGTGGTGAATGGAGTTCCTTGTTGCATTGTTTTTGTGTGCCAAACGACAACATTTGTGATGGTTATTCAAGAAAAAGAGTTCCAAAATTGCTTTGAAGGGTAGACTAGGCCCTGGCTTGGGTGCATAGCTTCCCAAGGGCAGCATATTCAGGGGGGCCATAGTGATATTCAGCAATGAGGTATGCTGTACTTTGTCTAGGATGAGTTCACAAACTTAATTGTCAGACCTCATATCTCTCTCTCTCTCTCTCTAATGTACCTCAATCTTTGCAAGTGAATACACAACTCCAGATATTTTCCAAAAAGTATCTTAGCCTCCATGCAAATAAACTGCTATTTGAATTGTCCCACCAAGTCACCAAATAGATTGTAAAATGTCTAAAACCAGAAATAAAAACATTCTCACCTCAGGTTGACTATTCCACCAAAGGAACAAAGCCCAGAAATCAGGATGTGCAAGGCAGGCATTCTGCGGTCTAGAATGCTTAGAACGTCCCAACTGGAATATCAGAAGCCTCAGGGTGGGAAGCCCTGAAGGACAAAAAAAAACCCCAAAAGTATAGTGCAATGTGCAGGAATAAACACAAGCCTGGAAGCTAGGCAGACTGATCTGAAAGCCCTACTTGGCTATTTACTAGTTATATGACCCTGAGTAAGTAATTCCTATCCACCTCTATTTCCTTATCTGGAAAACGGACATCTTACACATGCATCAAAAGGTCACTGTAAAAAATAAAAATACATGTAGAATTCTTGGCACAATGTAAGCATTCAATATCTGGTAGCTGTGTAATATTCCCACAGTGCTGCTGTGCAACTTTTATCTTTAGCCCATAGTGATTTGACTTTTGTGTATTCCTTCCATTGAATACACAAATGTTCTTTTATCCATATTATGTCTGGAAACTACTGCAGCCACCTCATATTTTTTAATGTATTACTTCCCAGACTGGAGTTGAGTCCTTTGAAGACAGTAGCTATTGACTTTGTCATGGATTAATGTTTTCTACTTCAGGCATATTTATCTACTTTGTGATGAGAACAGATACCAGAGAGATAAGCTGTATTTTCTAAAAGAACCAAAAACATGCATATTGCTGATATATCTGTGTTTATAACTAACCATTCTATGAAGAATGCAAGAAGGAGAATAATTTAATTTATTGGTTTGTGAAATTTGTGTTTATATTTTCCACATTAAGTACACAAAGTAGTTTAAAGAGTTATAGGTAAACACAGTAAATGAGTTAAAAGAATGGATACAAATGTTATTATACACATCTTGTTTAAAAGAAAGAAAAGGGCAGCACCTGTGGCTCATCGAGTAGGGCACCAGCCCCATATACCGAAGGTGGTGGGTTCAAGTCTGGCCTCAGCCGAACTGCAAAACAGAAAAAATAGCCAGGAGTCGTGGTGGGCGCCTGTAGTCCCAGCTACTTGGGAGGCTGGGGCAAGAGAATCGCCTAAGCCCAGGAGTTGGAGGTTGCTGTGAGCTGTGTAACACCACAGCACTCCACCAAGGGTGATAAAGTGAGACTCTGTCTCTACAAAAAAGAAAAAGAAAAAGAAAAGAAAAAGAAAAATTATTCACCTATAGTCCAATTTTAAAACAGGTTAGTCCTTCTTTCCTTCCTTCCTTCCTTCCCTCCCTCCCTCCCTCCCTCCCTCCCTCCCTCCTTCCTTCCTTCTTTCCTTCCTTCCTTCCTTCCTTTTTCCCTTTGTCACTCACTCTTTTCCTCCCTTCCTCCCCTTCTGGACATTCACCAATTAGGCCAATAAGCTCCAATCTACCTTTCCATTTACAGGTTCCACTGCTCCCCTTCAACTCCTTGCTTCAGCTAAATTATAATAACCACTTGCTCTTTCCACCTCTGCACTTTTATTGACCTGCCTGCACGTCAACAATTTACTCCCAGCTTCCTTCCCTACCACCCTCACCAAATGTCTACACAGGTTCTAACCACCTTTCAAAGCATAATTTCTCTAGCACTACCACCACTTACAAAATAATGTTTTCCTCTTCTTAAGTTTCTCAAAACTTTCTCTGTATCTCTTATAGCATATCACTTTCTCTTTCATATATGGTATTAGTATTATTAGTCGAGAATATACCCTAGCATCTCAACAAGACTTTAAATTCATTCAGAGTGGAAAGGGAAGAATTTACATCTGATGAATCTTGTCATCCCCTAAAGCACACAGCACACTACCAGACATTTAAGCAGGATCTGTCAATGATTCATTAGGGAACAAGAAGGTAAGAGGCCATTTTAGGCAATACGAGCAAAGAGATGAGAATAGAAATTAATGCAGTCCCTATTCATTCAGCACATATGGAGTTACTGCTGTATGTCGGGTACAGTGGAGAATAAAAAGACTGCATGAGATAGAAATAGAGGGAGATAAAGATATATGGTGGGCTACGGAGGCCATGTGGCTATACAGACACCAACAAAGCTCTAGGTGAAGAGTGGAGGACTCAAACTAGAGATGATAAGAAACCAATATAATGATTTATGATATAATTAATGAATACTTACTTATAATGACATTTGAATTATTTACTATGTCCCATTATAGACATTGTTTCATTTAAACATCCCAGTAATCCTCTGATGTTTGCAGATGAAGAAACAAGTTTAAAGGAACTAAGAAACTTGCCCAAGGTTAATACTAATACAGGAAAATGGACTCCAAACTGAGGTCCAGCCTGATGGCCAAGTGGATTCTTGGTTTCCCACAAGAAGGAATTCAAGAACAAACTGAAAGAGTAAAGCAAGAGCATGTTTTTTGAAATAACAAAGAAGCAGAGGAAGAGCGTGCTCCATAGCCAGCACTGCGGCTACCTCTCAGAAGAGTAGAGAACAGCAGAGAACAGCATCTTGTGAGTTTCTGGGATCTTGTTTTTTATCTTCCATCTAATTTTATGTTAATTGAGGCAGGATTATTCATAAGAGTTCTGGAGAAGGAGCAGGAAGTTCCTGGAACCAAGGGTTTCTTCCCTTTTTGAACCATAGAAGGTAACATCCAAGAGTTGCCCTGGCAACTGTCATGGCACTAGTTGGAGTTTCTTTTAGTATGTTAGTACATTATAACCAGCATATAATAAGCAGCAAGAATGAACTGAGGTCATTTTCAGAGGCCACTTGTGTTCTAGCTGGTTTGGGCCAGCTTCTCCCATCAACTGTTCTATCAGAGATATTGGCTCAAGCTATGTTGAGCAAAGCTGATCCCTATACAAGGTTAATACTTGCTTCAGTTAGTATAGAGCAGGACTGAGATTCAAATGTAGAACAGCATGGCTCAGAGCACTAACCACCATTTTCCCCACAAAGTCTCAGGCAAAGGAAAGATTGGATAAAAAGTGTGATTAGAGGAAAAGTCCCATGACAATGGCCTACTGAAATGACTGATTTTGGAAAGAGCTAAGGAAAACACACTTAGGATACTTCCCAGTGATTCCCTACATTCATCCACCAAGTTAGGCTCTCAGAATTCTCCAGGAAATTAATCTAATGCTATTGTAGATGACATGCAACATCACCAATGCACAGGTCTTAATACAAAGTCTTATAAAGGTATCTAATTAATTGACGGTGAGAGGGAAAAGATCATTACCCTACCAGACTGCAGGTCATTCTCTAGGCCAACTGATCTTGGTTTTTCAAAGTTGTCAATATCACAAAAGAACAAAGTTCTAGGAACTACTTTAGTTTAAATGAGATCAAGAGATAACAGAAAAAAATATGTGACCTTTGATTTGGGTACTGAACTATAAAACAAACAGCTGTATGGAACATTATCAATGCAATTAAGGAATTCTGAAGACTGGCTATATATTACATATTATTGTATCAATGTTAAAATTACGGGTATAAAAATGGCATTGCAATGTTTAGGAAAATGTCCTAGTTCTTAGGAGATGATGCTGAAATACCTAAAAATGCAATGGCATGATGCCTGTGGCTTACTTTTCAGTGATTCTTCAAAATAAACAGACATATACATATATCAAGCTAAAGAGAAAGTTAAAGTCAATGTTAAAATTGATGTACATACATGGTGTTATACAGGTATTCATTCTCTCCATTTTGGAATTTTTCAAAATAAAAATTTTAAAAGTATATCACCCTAGAAAAGCAGGGAGTCACCTACAGGTCTCCATGTGTAACTTCTAAAATATAAACAGACTATCACACTAGCAGAACTATCTATTTGCTAAACTATTGTCAGCTTGAAAAATTCTTGTAAACAGTACAGAAATATCCAACCTCACCACCAGCTCTCATAAATCTAAAAGCAAATTGTGTTCTTTAACATTTGTGTGAACTTTCAAAGCGCAAGTCAACCTTGGTTACATTTTCAACTGAAATAATTAGGGAACAAAGCAGTGAATGTTCAAAGCACTCTAACAGTTTCCTGTATTAATGGAAGAGCTTTGAAATGCTTAACCATAATATTCCAGTGGCTTTTTACAAGGATTAAAGATTTTTTTAAAAATATAACTTTTCTTTTCTAGTAATCGCTGTAAGAATGGAGGGGGGGGAATTTATATAAAAATCATTAAGCAGAAAATATTTAAGAATTATACTCTAGACATTCATTTCTGTTATTTTCTTCCTACAGGTCTCCTGCAAAAGAAAGGACTGAGGTTGTGCCAAGAATTTTTTACTATAAAACATTAGGATTCCAGTGTGACTTACACATCCAGACAACATCTGGCACACCGAGTAAAGAGGACTGAAATTAGTGAAGGTCTGTTAAAGATGTAAAATGTGTAAGTTTGAACCTCTGATACTTAAATTATGTCTTTTAATGATGATGAACTCAGTTGGAAAATTAGAACATATAATTTCAAAACTTTTAAAAAGAAGATCAAAACCTCTTTTTTTCCCCAGGCTAGAATTTTTATAATAATTATTGAATTTCCATTTTGTTGTGTGATTTCAAAATATGTCTGAAAGCTAGTTTTGTTCTATTACTGTATAGGATCTTATAATTTCTGTAGATTTTCACATGATAGAAACATTTTGAGAACGTTTGAATATATGACACTTCTATGAACTAGCTGCTTAAATTAGAGCGGCCTGACAATTCTTAATTTATAAAGAGCTAAATGAATACTAGATTTGTAAGGAAAGAATAAAGTTTATTTAATCATACCCCTTTGAATTCATGTTTCCTTTTGCTGACAATATCTCATAATTGTAGCCACTGTCCCGAGGTTATAAAACCTAAAGGTCATCAAGCATCAACTTAAAATCAGTTATCATACTAGGACAATAGACCAAGATCACAATTTTTCCAATCTATCACTGCAAAGGTTCCTTGGTCCCCTAAGGATAATATGTCATCAGAGAATGCTTAGTCATAACTTTCCTTGTAAATATCATCATAATTCAAATACATTTGCAAGAAAAATAATGACTCCATCTGACAAAAAGTTCTCAAAGCTGTAGTACAAATAATTTACTTTTTTGAATGAATATTCTAGATGATTATATCCCAGTGCTTTAAAAAACCAGAAATCCTATTTGATCTATCAAGGGTGTCCAACTTGCATTTCACAGGCACCACATGGAGATTATTTGAGGCCTGTTTTGCTTATCTGTGGTATTGGATATCACAAAAATTATGTATGGACTTTTTAAGGGTCATCAGCTTTCCTTAGTGTTAATTCTTTTAATGTGTGGCCCAAAACAACTCTTTGTTTTCCAATGTGCAGCAGAAGAAAAAAATAGGTTGCACACTCCAGATTCCCTTCCTTCTCCAGTCGCCATTAATACTATCCACAAAATATTTCTGGCTGAAATCCTGGGCACCTGATTGGATGGCCTTCTGGGACTGTTTGAAGTTACATGTAACCATGTGACATGCTTTGACCAATAAAATGCAAGCATCAGTACTAAGCAGAAGCCTCAAAAGCCAGTGCATTCCTGTAGTAAAGTACCCAGCTCTCTTTTCCTTTGCTGCTGTGATCAGCAACCTCCAGGTGGAGCTGCTTTATCAGACTGAGTCCTGAACAGACAGTACTGCAGAGTAAAGCCCTCAAATTACCCATAATGAGCATGTCGCAAGAAGTAAACACAATAATTTTAAGCTATTGAAATTTGAAAGTTGCATATTTGTTATTACAGCATAACCACACCTATCCTGACTAGTACATCTCTCTTATTTCATTCAGGATGACTGTGTTTGGCTCTTAAAGTTAATGAAGAATAGAGACATACACTCTGTTTATTTGGCTAATGAGTACTTATTGTAAGTATATATAGAAGAAAGTAAGGAGTGGAGGAAACAGTCCTAGAGTTAGGTCTGGAGGAGAGTAAACAAGTGGCAAGGAAGTGGCTAAGGGTGGAAAGCAAGAAATGAATTGCAGCTAGGAACTGAATTGCAGCTGGGAAATGTTCCCTGGTAGGAACATACATAGTAAGGAGCTCCTAGTGACCTTTAACTGACCTAGAATTCATTACTATCAAATTAGTATAGTGTGAGTGGAGTTTTCATAAACGATTCAGGAGGACACAAGCCTCCTAAGGAAACTGTTATACAACCTAACCTGTTATGCAATCTGTTACATATAGCCCAAACCTGTCAATCACCCCAAAGGTAAAAAAGCAACCAATCCACCACAGAAAAGGCAAGACAAACTAGTGAGTATGTAAATGACAGTGTGTGCCACTTGGGGAGGATGACCCGTCTCTCCTTCTGAGAGGTACTTTCACTATGCAATAAATGTTGTATGTGAGATTGCTTTGTATCTATGATCACTCCATCATCAGCTTGACTTGCTACCAGTACTCATTCTTGATACTGGGAACTGGGGGGACTAGGAAACACCCAAACAGACCTAAAATAAGTAGCTGCAGAACCAAGCCTTATGGGTACAGGATCCAAGGTGGCCCTAGTTTTCCGTATGGTCCTATTTTATAGAAAACTCTAGCAGTTTCTTAAAAGTTAAGTATACACTTAATATCCACTTATTCTGCTCCTGGGTATTTACCCCCACAAAATGAAAGTAAACATATATCAGTAAGCATTCTCCAAAAAAACAGAACCAGTAGGATATATAGAAATAAATATATAAACGGGGATTTCTTACAGGGATTCAGTCAAGTGATCACAGAGGCCGTGAGGTCCTACAATATGCTGTCAGAGGAGACCCAGGAAAGCTGGTGTTGTAATTCTTTCCAAATCTGAAGGCCTGAGAACCACAGAAGCCAATGATATAACTCTCAGTCCAAGGCCAAAAGCCTAAGATTGTCATGGTGGTGGTGGGTGGGGGGCTTGGTGTATGTCCTGGAGTCCAACAGCTTGAGAACCTGGAGCTCTGATGCCCAAGGAGAGAAGAAGATGGATGTCTCAGATCAAAGTGAGAGAAAATTCATCCTTCCTCCACAATTTCATTTTATCCAGATCCTCAGCAGATTGGAGGATGCCTAACCACACTGGGAGAGATGGTCTTCTTTAGTCCGTCTCCTGATTCAAATGCTCATATCTTCTAAAAACCCAGAAATAATATTTAACCAGCTATCCGAATATTCCTTAACCCATTCATGTTGACACATAGTCAACTATTATATTAATAGTATATATCCATATGAAGTCACAGCCAAAAATGGAAATAACACAAATGTCTGTAAATGAGTGAATAAATAAACTGTAGTTTATCCATACTGTAAAATACTACTCAGCAATATACAGTATGCAGGATTATACTATTGATTTGCTACAACATGGATGCATCTCAAAATAATTACTCTTAGTAAAAAAAAATCCAGACTGAAGAGTACATACTGTTTAATTCCATTTGTATAAAATTCTTAGAAATGAAAACTAGTGAAAATGTAAATTAAAGAAAATCAGAACAGTGGTTTTCAATTCAACTGCAAGAAAATGAATAACCCAATTAAAAATGGACAAAGGACTTGAATAGACACTTCTTAAATGAAGATATACAAATGGCCAATAGGTAAATGATGAAATGCTCATCAAGGGCGTGCAAATTAAATCTGCAATGAGTTACCACCTCACACCATTAGAATAGCTGTTAGCAAAAAGACAAAAGATAGCAAGTGTTGGCAAGGCTATGAAGAGAAGGGAGCCCTTGTTTACCCTTGGTGGGAATGTAGATTAGTATAGCCATTATAGAAAACAGTACGGAGGGCCTCACAAAATTAAAAATAGAACTGCCATATGATCCATCAATCCCACTGTAAGTATGAGGCATTTATTCAAAGGACATGAGGTCATTATGTTGATGGGATATCTGCATTCCCATTTTCATTGTAGCACTATACACAACAGCCAAGGTATGGAATCAACTTAAGTCCATCAATGCATGTACAGATTAAAAGAATGTTATATATTTACACAATGGGGTGTTATTCAGCCTTTCAACAAAAATGAAATCCTGTCGTTTGCAACAACATGGCTGAACCTGGAGGACACTAGGTAAAGTGAAATAAGTCAAGCATAGAAAACCAAACACTGCCTGATTTCATTTTTATGCGGAATCACAGAAGCAGAGGTGTTACCACAGTGGCGATTACCAGAGCTGAGAGTGGGGGATTGGGGAGATGCTGGTCAAAGAAAATTCTGATAGACAAGAAGTTCAAGAGATCTACTGTACATTACAGCGATTGTAGTTAAGAAGAATCAAAACAGAGGGGAGGAGCCAAGATGGCGGTCTATAGCCAGCTTTCTGCAGACGCTCCTGTCCAGAAGGAGAGTTAAAGGACAGAAATTGAGCGAGAAAGCCAGCGGTTTGGAGCTGAGCCAAGAGACAAGGTTGAGGAACGCACATCAACACTGCTGGAGCGACCTGCGACCCCAAGGATACAAATAAAAGGTACAGAGCACATCGCCAAGCAGACGGGAGTCCCCTCCCCCAAGAGAACAGCTCGCAGTATATGCCATACCTCCATACAAACAAGCGAGCAGAGTTCAGAGGTCCTCCCACTCTACCCCACGGGAGAGACCCTCTAAAAACCGGACCTCGTTCCCCTGTGCCGCAGCACTCTCCTGCCAGGCATAAAGCAGCATAAAGCTGTATAAAACTGTATATATTCTCTACCTGCAAGTTGGAACTCCCGGCACTCCCCTCCACTCTCACCCTGAGGTTTGGAGGTCTGTCCCCCACGGAGTCCAGATTCTTGAACACTTTCTC
>CAUYON010161996.1:0-26946 GCA_963573935.1 Arctocebus calabarensis | reverse complement strand
TTTTGAATTTCTGAGGGGTCTGTTGTTATTTCGTCTTTACCATTTCTGATTGATGAAATTAGAGATTTTACTCTTTTTTTCCTGATTAGAGTAGCCAAAGGTTTATCTATTTTATTAACCTTTTCAAAGAACCAACTTTTTGATTTACTGATCTGTTGTATAATTCTTTTGTTTTCAATTTCATTTAATTCTGCCCTGATTTTGGTTTTCTTTTCTCCTGCTGGGTTTGGAGTTAGAATGTTCTTCTTTTTCCAGTTGTTTGAGATGTCCCATTAAGTTGTTAACTTCCTCTCTTTCTGTTCTCTTGAGGAAGGCTTCCAGTGCTATAAATTTCCGTCTTAGGACTGCCTTTGCAGTATCCCAGAGGTTTTGATAACTTGTGTCTTCATTGTCATTAGAGAAATATTTTTCAACTGGGAATAATTTTGCTCCTCAAGGGACATTCTCAATGAGACATTGGGTAGAGGCCAGGCGTGCTGCTAAATATTCTACAATACACAGGAAGGTCCAGCCCCTCACAACAAAGAATTATGTAACCCCAAATGTTAACAGATTAAAGTTGAGAAAACCTAGCTTAAAGCCAGTAATTTTGTAAAAGAGGAAAACACATTTTATTTAACTTGGATTAGGTGATAACAATTCTTAAAACAGACACTTTATTACATTGTTTAAAATAACAGCTCTGGTGACAGTTTAATAATACCTCTGCTATTATTTGAACATTCCCTTCAAAATTCAGGTTGAAATTTAATCACCATATGACAGCATTGAGGGGTGGGACTTTTGAGAGGCGACTATAAGAGGTGATTAGGTCATGAGGGCATAGCTCTCATGAAGGATAATGCCATTATCAAGAGAGTGGATTAGTAATCCATGGAGTGGGATCCTGATTAAAAGATGTTTGGCCTGGTCTTATCTCTCTGCTTGGTGCACTTCCTCCTCCTGTGTTACCTTCTGCCATGAGATTACCCGCACGGGAAACCAGAAACTGGTGACTTCCCAGTCTCCGGAACTGGGAGCCAAATATACTCCTGTTTTTAATAAATTACTTAGTCTGTAGTATTTTTTTTTTATAGCTGCAGAAAATGGACTAACACATCTCTCTTTACTTTTTTTTTAATTTCAGGTTAGAAATATTATGGACATGCCCTTTGACACTGAATTTTGGTGTCGTGAGCTCATTAATCATCCTCATTTTTTTTTTCTTATTTCAGGTTAATGTGACGGTACAAACAACCAAGTCACAATATTTAAATTTGTTAGCTAGAGTCCCTCTTGTAGTTAAGCCCTGCATCCAAAAGGTGTGCCATATACCATTGTGCCCATTAAGTGGGAGTACCCCAAACCCCTCTCTTCTCTCCCCCATCTCTCCTTCTCTCTCCTCCCAACTTGAGGTGAAATGAGTTTTTCTCCTATGTGAGCATGAATTAGATCATCTACTGGCTTCCTATCACCATTGAGTACATTAGATATTTGCTTTTCCATTCTTTGTGTGTGCATGTGTGTATACACATTTAGTTTTATTGTAACAAGGCAACTTGTACACTTTTAACATTTAAAACTGAGCATCATCTTTCCTTTCCAGTGAAACAAAAAGAAAATTTAAAAATAAACCGGAACAAAATTACAACAGAGAATGTCAATTGTAAATAAGATCCTACAGGTTCTGCTGATTCTCCCATTTGAGTGGCAGGACTCAAGTCATCATTAGTCATCATCATTTCTTTTAAAAGTGTCCTTTTAACTGCAAGGATATCTGTTAAACATCACAATTAAACATGCCAAAGGAGAAGCCACGTTGTCAAAAAGCCCACTTCACCCACCCAAACATCTCAAACCCACCCTCTCCTCACCTTCTATACCCCAATTTTTAAAGTTTTTTTTTTTTTAAACAAGAGAAATTAGACAGATACATGTTGGTAAATGCTAACTGTCCATATTCACATAGAGCACAGTGTGCTCTCTGAGCCCAATATACAGAGAAAGTAGGAAAAAACTAGAACTCTATGGACTACTACACGCCTAGCACCCGCCAGCTTCCAGTAGAGCAAAGGGAGCAGGTTTTTCTTTTTTCCCACAGAGCTCGGTGGTGTTGATTCCATACAGTTTTTGCTGAGACAGGAAGGGATAAAAATGAATTTGGAACAGAAACGAGTAGAGATTCTTTTCCCATTGTATTCTGCTCAAGGTCTTTCCCCCCAAAATAAGTTGAGAATCATGGTGTAGAGAAAAGAGACCTCAAGAACAGGGCAACTGAGCTTGAGGGAGAAAAAAAAAACTGCAACTTGCTCCCAGGGACTGGAGAAAACTTTTTAAAAGGTGGTTGGAATCAATCAGTTTCTGTTAGTCATCTTCTCCATCCTCCTCTCCTTACTCCCCTTCATCATCATCTTCATCTTCTTCACCTTCATCCTCATCTCCTTCTTCATCTATCTTCCGAACCTTCTTCTGCATCATCATCATCTTCTCCTTCTTCATCATTCGTATCAGGAACCAAGTAGTACTGTAATGGATTTGGCCAAATATCATCTTTGATGACCTCCTAATTCATCTCCACCTGCATCAGAATGGTCAGTAAACCAGGTAAAGAAGCTCTCTGGTTCCTCATGCTGCCTCTTCCTGCTGGCTTTATTCTGTGTTTGACTGGAACGTTTCATCAAATCCTTTCATTTCCATTTGACTTCAGTGGACTTTGAAGATGGATCACCACTCTCATTCAGATGAAATTCTTTGGAAAGAACTGAGTTTTAGAATCTCATGGCATATCTGGAAAGTTCTTTTTCATAATCTCATAACGACTCTGTGCCTTGTGACGTTGCTTCATCCTTTTCAGGTAACCCTATAAGGCGAATATTGGTTTTCTTTGAGTTATCCCAGAGCTGTCAGAGAGAATGATCCGTTTTTGCCTTCCATTTCTCTTCTTTGGAAATTTGGGAGTGTCGAACTTTGGAGCTTTGTCTTCCATACCAGAAATCCTTCCTTCTGCTTGCTCCGTTCTGTTACTGAGGATTGTGTCTTAAACACGACTTTGCAAAGGCTGTTTAATTTAAGGTCAAGTTTTTAAAATCGGCTCTTCTTGACTCTGGCTAGTAATTTAGTTAGTCACTATTTGGTGGATGATATTGTTGTGGTAGAGTGGCCATTTCCGTAGTTGAAAGAATGGAGGAGGATATAGTTCAGACTATGATTCTGGAAACTGTATTTCTATCTCTGAAAATTAACTCAAGATTTGATTAATAGCTTAAATGTATGATCTGAAACCATAAAAAGAAAAGAAAAAAAAGAAGAAAACCTAGAAAAAGCTCTTTTGGATATTGGCGCAGGAAATTTATGCCCAAGACCTTCCAAAGCAACTGCAACAAATTAAACTAAAAAGCTTTTGCACAGCAAAAGAAATAATCAAAATAATATATAGAAAAATTTTGCAAAGTATGTGACTAATATCCAAAATATACAAGGAACTCAAAAAACTCAGCAAGAATAAGAAAAAAGAGAAAACTCATTTAAAAGTAGGCAAATGACATGACCATTTTTCAAAAGAAGATATACAAATGCTCAACAAATATGTGGGAACATGCTCAACATCACTAATCACTAGATGCTGGCATGGATGCAGTAAAAAGGAAACATTAGTGGTGAGAATTTAATTAGTGTAATTTTTATGGAGATCACTATAGTTTTTTTTAAAATAAATAAATGTAGATTCATCCCGAATGCTACTACTAGGGTCTACCCAACTCACCTGTATACATTATACACTGTTTGGACTTCATCAGTACACATGTAGAATTCCAGTTGTAGCCTTTAAATATATTAAAATAAAATTTTAAGAATATGCTTCAATCACTTGAATTTTTACTTCCAGAAAACCTCTTCAAGAACTGCACAATTTGGATAGCTCTTTAATTTGGGTTGTTCGTTAATATTTCACTAACATATTACAATTTAACGAAAAGTTTACTCATTGAATAGGCTTTCATACCATGTGTATTATAAATTGAGCACTGATTAAGAGCTACGGGTACACTGCTGAAGCCTTCTTTTCATGACTGTGTGCTGTAGTATCATGTTTAAATATTCCTCCAGGCAAGAGGGCTTGAATGTCTGGGGTGATGGAGCCTTACAAGGCTGAGCAGGTTTGCTGGAGGGAAGGCAGCAGCCAAGTGCCAGGGCTTCTACCTCACCAGCACAGTTTAGGAAATTGTCTTGGTATCAGAGCAGTGACTCAGCATTGATGAACTATAAGAATGACCCAATATTAAGAGATATTTTGACTTCATCCTTCATTCATTTATTTTTTTCATGAAGCATTCAAATGACTGTCTATTAAGTCATTTACTAAGTGCTAAGGACATGAGTTAACAGCAGTAGTGGAAGTAGAAATAGCAACCACAGTAGTAGAAACAGGTAGCAATGCCTTTTTTTTTTTTGAGACAGAGCCTCGAGCTGTGTCACCCTGGATAGAGTGCTGTGGCATCACAGATCACAGCAACCTCCTATGCGAGTCTCTTGCCTCCAACTCCCAAGTAGCTGGGAACACAGGCGCCCACCACAACGCCTGGCCATTTTGTGGTTGCAGCAGACACTATTGTCTGGCAGGCCCGGGGTGGATTCGAACCCGCCAACTCAGGTGTACGTGGCTGGCGCCTTAGCCCGTTGAGCCACAGGCGCCGAGCCCCCCCCCCCTCATTTTTTTGAGACAGTCTCACTGTGTCATGCTCCATGGAGTGCCAACATGTTATAGCTCACAGCAACCTCCGACTCTTGGGATTGAGTGATTCTCTTGCCTCAGCCTCCCAAGTAGCTGGGACTACAGGCTCCTGCCACAATGCCTGGTATTTTTTAGAGATGGGTCTGACTCTTGCTCGGGCGGGCTTTCAACTTGTGAGCTCATGGCAATCTACTTGCCTCGGCCTCCCAGAGTGCTCGGATTACAGGCATCAACCACCACACCTGTCCCTTGTTTTATTTTTTAATTGAACACCTATCACGGACCAGATGCTTTGTTGGGAACGCTATGGCTGTTAGTTCAAAGCCTACAGATATCCTTACTTTTGAAGAAGTCATTTCTTTAAGGTGAAATGACTTCTCACCCTGGGATGTCATGTTTCTTATGCTGGGTAATGGAAGAAATGAAAGTTCAAGGACAGCTTTTCTGGGCTGATAGATAAGCTGAGAAGTCATAGAGAATAGATTTGGGGATTTGACACCCCTTTCTTTGGAAGGTTAGGAAGGAGCAATTCACAGCTGATGACATTGTAAGCACAGCTCAGAGAAAGGTAGATGGTCCTCAGGTTAATAATGATGAATTGCTTAGTTAAGGAAGGATCAAAGTTATACTAACCAGAGTGATTTAATTTCTTCATATAAAACTATGACTGCTTTGCTTGAGGAGAAGTTTCAGGGAGGGCACATACTTCTCTAGGAAGTACAGACCAAATCTATGGCTAAAGGGAAGACTGAATTAGGATTGAGGCACCTACACATTCTCCACTTTTTGGATGCAGTACCACCTTTTCTCATTTGGGATTGGCGAATTCAGCAGATGGGACTCTGGAGTTGACTAGATTCTAAATTGCGCACTCTGTGAGAAGGACTCCTGTGAAAGTAATTTTCTTCCTCTTTCAGGAGGAGCCCTGGCTTCTTAGGAGAGCAGTATGGGGGTGATACTGAGCTGACGGGCTTAGCTGAGGAGTCACCAGAGAAGACATTACAGACCAAGTACAGATCATGCAAGGTAAAAAAGGAAAACATACAGGGCACTGAATTTCTGAAGGCTCATGCCTCAGGGTGCTTTCCCACTCAGGGTAACCCTAAGGAATAGGTGAGTTCTACTAAGTCACAACTTCTGGGTATCTTACACTGCTATATAAGGCTTACACGACCTTCAATTCACTCACCAACCATTTGATAAGCACCTGTCAATGTGGTGGACATGGTGTCAAAAAAAACAGTTCTTGGCATCATGGAACTGATATTTTAGTAAAGTGAACGAGAGAATAAATAAACACATAAATGAAAAGGATAACTGCAGAGTGTGACAAATTCTAGGATGCAAATTGCAGGAAATAAAGTTAGGGATGGTTTTTGATAAGGTGTTCTTGGAAAGCTTCATTAAAAGGGAGTCATCTAGATTGATCTCTGACAGGTGAGAAGGAACCAGCACGTCAGGGGTGGGAGCAGAGACAGAAGAGGTAACAAAAATGCCAGGGGTAGAAAGCGCTGGAACTTCAGAACAGTGATTCTGCTCCTGGCAGCATATTGAAATCTCTGAGGGTGCTTTAGAATTTACTGATGCCTGGTGTCTGTCCTGGAGAGATTGTGATCTCATTGGTCTGCTGCTTCATTCAGAGGACATTATAGGGAGCTTGTCCTTCAGTGGACATTATAGGGAGCTTGGCTTTATTTCATACTGTAGAATAAATTTATTCATTTCCACTTTGGCAGTATGTATGCTGCTGGTGTGTGTACATGTGTGTTTGTGTGTGCGTGTGTTTTGTGTGGGAAAGACTAGAAACCAAGAAACATAGGAGAGAGGGACAAGGTCCACTCTCTGACCTTTCTGTGCAAGACGATGAGGCTCTCCCTAGGAGAGTATGTCATTTGGAAGTGGAAAACTTCAGCTCACGGAAGCGAAGACAACTCCTGATGTTTAAAAGACAGATGGGATTTCCTGATTCTCTACTTAAGCCATTAATAAAAAAGTGGCGGGACCTGGCATTTCTACCTTACCAAGAGACATCACTGAAGATTACTGGAGGCAAAGGAACAAGGGTAATTTATTCCCCAGAAAACAGAAGGAATGGGGCCCCTTGAATTCCCAAGCAAAGTCATCTCATCTAAAGCCACCTACCCCCTTGCTATGTGGGGCCCCGACCAGCAACATTGGTGACCGGTGCGGCCAGCTGGACAGGCAGCGGAGTCCCCTCACCCCCCGCCACAACTGCTGATTCAAATCTGCACTTCAGCATTATCACCCCAGGAGTCCGCTGCTCCTTGAAGTCTGGGAAGCTTTGCTTTACCTGTTCCCTGTCATAGGCTCTGCTCAGCCAACCAGGCCTTGTTCCCTCTGTTGCCAAAGGAGAGAAGGGTTTGTGACTCATTGAGAAGTGCTCTCCATATGAGCATTTGTGTGTGTGTACAGAGAGAAGAGAGAGAGAGAGATAAAGGGCAAGATTACAAGAATAGCCCCACTTCTTTTCTAAGATAGTACTTAGTCACAGTGTCTCTAAGTTGATTTTGTCTTTATCCTTCCTCAGTTGCCTTGCACTCCCTGACACTAGTGGTCCACAGGGACCAATAGTTCAAATCCACTTATCCCTCTTCCCTTCCTTGTCCTAGATCTTGTAACTGCTTTCCGGTATCTGTGATCTCTCCAGAGCTGCAGGTAGAACACCAAATGCCTCTACATTTTTCTTTCTCAAACATCAGTTACCTTCTCTCACCCACTCACCCACTTTCTCTCCTTCCATCTCCAGGGGGTGAAACCGCCTCTTTACTTCCTTCCCCAGGTGTAGGTGTAGAATCTTGTCAAGCTTTCCACACACCTGCTTGTTCCTTCCCACTCCACAATGGAACGGGAGGTCTGGAGAGACCATGCCACTTGCTCAAGGTCACACAGCAGTAGCCAGGGGGCCCTGGGACTCAACCAAGATCTGTCAGACTTGTGCTCTTGATAATGAAGAAATACTGGTCTCTGCATGAATAATTTTATTGATTTTTCTACAGGATGTGCTCATTCTTTCTTTTGACCCTCTCCATAGCATTCTGTGTGGGGGCAAGATAATATTTATAAGTTATTGACTATGGGTTCTCTCTTTTTCTTTCCTTCTTGCTCCTCAAAATTGAGAGAAAGAGAGAGAGAGAAGAGAGAGACACTGCCTTAAGTAATTTCATTTGTGTGAAATGCTTGGGATGACAAACATAAGCAGTCTGCTAGCCTTTGACTTTTGTGCTTGACAAGCCTGAACTGACTCCATGACCAGGGTCTGTGGAACCACAGAGGAGTGTTGATGCCCCGTGTCCTACCCTGGGCTGTGAGGGACGGGAGAGGGGCAATGATGAGAGAGAGAAATGGACTTTCGATAAAGTAGCGGTGTGATGGGTCAGAGACATTGGGCAGGTCTGGTGGTCTGTCTCAGTAGTTGGAACCAGAGACAGCTTTCGCAGGGTTCTTGCTGCTCCTTGGTGCACAGTCACAGTAAAGAGCCACTGGATGTGGATAGGAATGTGAGGTTTCTTAGCAGCAGCATCCATCCACTGATAACTCCAAACTGAGGGTTTGACCAGATGATAGATGAACCAGAAGATACCAGGTTGCTCAAGAATCTCAAGTAGCTGATGGCTCTAGACTCGCAGCCCAAGCCTCGACACCACATCTCAGGAATGAGATTTAAGATTCAGTCATTCGGGGAGAATAGCAACTTCAAAGTAAAAATTTAACTGTGTTTGTGAGAAAATGATTCTATTCCTTGGTAACTTAACTGGAGTCTGAAAGTGGTACCCATTACCAGCCCTCACGAGAGGCTGTTGCTCTCTTTTCCCAGCCTCAAATCTGGCCGTGTTCTGGGGTCTGCAGGCCCTCCATGCCCACCCCTGTGTCCACGCCCTTTGGAGAACAATGTGGAGTCTCGCCAGAGCCCTTGTCTCTGTCTCACTCCAGGGCACCACACATACCTCCCTGCTTTCCCGGGAAATGCGGGGCCTCCCTTCGCGTGCCTGCATAATTGGGACAAAGCGCAGGGAAATTAAAAAGGTCATTAATCACCCTGGCGCCAAAGGCAGCTCTCCAGGGCCTATTCTTCATGATGATTAATGGCAGACAGCTCTCCCCACTCCCATATTCATTTTCCTGCCACTGTTCACTCACTTTCCGGCTGTGTCCTCTTCGTCTCCGTCTGAGGCAACTAGGTTCCCAGGAACCACAGACACAGTGTCAGGTCTTTCCTGGCTGCCTTTCGGCTGACATACATGCTCTCCGGACCAGAAGGAGGCTGCATGGTGAACGAGACTGCCTCTCTGCATCTTTTACCACCTCTATTACACTGATGAGTATTATTGTTGTCCTTGGAGTTTTAAATCCCTGGAACTGCCTGAGGGCGTGCCTGAAGGATGTCACTGATCTTTGCTGATACTGACAATGATGGCTATCTTGGGGATGAAGAAGGTCACGCACTGTGCGCCAGTGCAGCTACATCACGAATGAAAGAAATTATTCCATTTAAACGTTAGCCTCAGGTTGGAAAGGAGAAAACACATTCAGAGGTCATAGTAAATGGCAGAGGAGGAAATCAAACCCAACCCCATTGGATGTCAAGGCCTGTACTCCTCTGAAGACTTGGGCAGCTGAACATGCCAGCCGTTCCTTCTCTGGGGATCACAAGAAGTGGTGTGGCCTCCCCCATCAATGGGGGGCCATTCTATCTCTCCTTTATCCAACTCCCAGCTGGGGCTGCCCTTCTGTGGCAGTATAAGCCAAGTTCAGGTCACGCTTCAGCAGCCTCCTTTTCTGTTTTTGTTTGCCATTTAGCCTCCCACCTGGCTCGCTGCTGCTTAAAAATAAGCAGCTCCTGTCCCACTGATGCCTGGAGCCCAGATTTTCACTCTGGCCAGCCCACAATCAGGGCACACTTGATTTTCCTGAAGAAAATACTTGGGGTGATTACAAGTGAATTTATGAGGACAGAAAAGAATCTAAAAACTCAAAGTACAGTGCAGTATTTTTATGAGGCTGGCAGAATAAAGGAGCATTATTCAGTCTCACACGTAATTTTAGGGAGGGTTGGAAAGCATTGGCAGACAGAGGTGGGATCATGGCTCTGCTGTTGACTCACCATGTGACCTTGGGTAACTCACTCCTTAGGAAAATTAGAGGGTGGAACTAGAGTTTGAAAGTTTAAAAATAGGGCTAAGGATCAGGGATGGGGTAAAATTTCCATGAGAGTAATGCTGGAAGGCAAGGACTGAGAAGGAGAAGGCAATGTTTCTCTTGGACTTTCTTTAGGATGCCCCTTACAGAAGAGAGAAGGTCTGTGGGTCAGTGTGGCTGGCTCAGGGCTGGTTCAGGAGACTCAGGAGCCTCAGCAGGTGTCTGTGTGACAGTGTAAAGATGGAAATGTAATGAAGATCCTAAAATCACTGATAATAATGGGTGTATTAGATAACACATATGAAAAGTAACTATTGGCCAGTCTTTACATCAACATATGAAAGTTACTCCTGGAAACCCCAATTCATAGATAAGAATAACAAGGGACAGAAGAACTAGATTACTGATTCTAGACCGTGCAGGGAGTGGCTGGCCGAGCTGGACCTCAATCTGTATCCTTCTGGCTTTAAAGCCAGAGCTCTCATTCCCAATGATCAATTGGGAGTCATCATGATATTCTGGATCCAGTATCTGGTGGCCTTGAAGAGTCCTACTTGCCTGCTGCCTTTGTTTACTTGCTTAGAACACTTGTCTACCTGAGCACCCAGAACCAGTAACATGATTTTGTGTGACTCAGTGACAAGTGAGAATGCAGGACTCCTTGTTTTTGAACTATTAAAACTATGACATGGTGACAGCAGTGTTCAACCAAGCACAGACCGCTTCTCAGCTTGGGACCCGGGTTGCACATCCTGTGAGCACAGAAACATTTCCCTACACCCAGCTCACTTCTTCCCTGAAGGCAGGACTTTAGTCACTTCTCTGGTACTTGTTTGGAATGGCTGGATCACCTTCTCCAGTCACGGTTCCCACACCTCTGACTTGGCTTGATGCCCTTACTTGATTGTGGTATTTGTTAGATGCAAAAAAAAAAAAACCCAAACAAAACTAAGCTGTTGAATATCTATTCCCTACAGGCTAACAGAATAAATTACTCTCCTTTATGCCTATGACTTACCCTGGGGCTTGGGGCTAAAAAGACTTGGCCTTGCTTGGACAAAACCTTGACCGCTCATTCCTAACCCACCAGGAAGAAATGTTCCGGAATATGAGCAAGTGCTAAAGGGCCTTTTCTAATTAGCCGACTATTGACTAACAAGGGATTTCACTGGGCAGAACCTTCCGGTGGTTGGTGCATAATTACCATGGAAACCTTCTTGCCACACTCTGCTGCTTCCACCAGCCCACCTCCCTGGGGAGCAGAACTGTTCTGCCAAAGCAGTGTCTGGACTATCAACATTGTTTGTGAGAAGGATAAACTTGTTGCAGCAAAGTTTTACGTATGTTCATTCTGGGGGCTAAAGGATGCTGTCCTTCCCACTTGAGAGGAAATCATTGGAAGGTGATGAATTCAGTAAGGATGGATCCCTTTTTGCTAAGCTCAAAATACCTAACAAGGAGCCAGGCATTTCTGCCTTTTAGAGTCAGTTGCTGGGTCTTCAGATGTGAAGACATTTTTAAACATAAATAGGTATGTATTCCATCTACTTGTCCAGTGAAACCCTACCAGCACTCCATAAGTGGGGTCTAAATAGTTAATCTTGTGAAAGGCAGGGCCACCTTCTCCTGAAGGATTCTACTAACAAAGGAGAATGGGAGCAGGGTGATTCTTGAGAGTTCTGTGACTCAGGCAAGGCTAGGTTTTGCAGTCATAACAATCCCTAAAATATTCAGCTGACTTGGCTCGGCGCCTGTGGCTCAACAGGCTAAGGCGCCAGCCATGTACACATGAGATGGCAGATCCGAATCCAGCCTGGGCCCGCCAAACAACAATGACGGCTCCAACCAAAAAATGGGCCAGGCATTGTAGTGGGAACCTGTAGTTCCAGCTACTTGGGAGGCGGAGGCAGCAGACTCCCTTGAGCCCAGGAATTGGAGGTTGCTGTGAGCTGTGAGCTGTGAGGCCACGGCACTCTATCCAGGGTGATAGCTTGAGGCTCTGTCTAAAAAAAAAAAAATTTTTTTTTTCAGGTGGCTTAACACAATGAAGGCCATTGAATGGGTCATGCCAACTTGAGTTGTGGTCAAGCAGCTGTTTTACATAAAGTGTGCCACCCGAAAAACACAGCCTCCAATTAACAGTAGGAGGATAGAGAGTGATGGAAGATGCTGACCACATATGCTGGTCTTTGACGGCCACAAGCCAGAAGGAATGTGCAAAATTTTTACTCACACTGCTTTGGCCCTGTGGGCTCCAATCTGATCACCTCTGAGGCTGGGTATACGGAAGTGGAGTGGTATGGAATTTTGGTAGCACCCTCTGTGACAGCCAGAGGAGCCAATTATTCTGCATTTATACCATTGTGATGCTCTGACTTGTGATGGTGAGGAAAACACGAGAGGCGTTTCAGAACAAACAAACAAGCCCAAACACAAATCGATGAGAAAAGAGTGGACGACAATAAATATTGCAAATAAACAGAACAGATTGATGGTGTCTAGAGAGCGCTAAATTAGCTTTGGTAGGCAGAAAGGCTACTGTGGAGGGAAGGTGGCATTTCATCTGAGACCAGAATGCCAAGAAAGATCTAGTCATGTAGGAATCTGGGGGGATGGGAGGAGAACCAACAGAGGATAAGTATGGTTGGAATGAGAGAGTGAGATTTGCATGTGTCTGCAGGTATGTGTTATGAAATAAAACACAATTCTTAGTACAGGTTGTGATAAAAATGTTTGAAAACTGTCATAAGAAATAATCCAGTGTGTGTGCATGTGTACACACACAAGTGAAAGTTTTGCCGCAACACTTTCTCTAGTGAGACGGATGCTCTCTGGTTTACTCCACTCCACTCTACTCCAATCTCGAATCAGTTAGGAGAAGCTGGACTGTGCTGCAGTAACAAATAGCTCACAGAGTTCAGTGGCTTAGTGCTATGCAAGCTTATTTCTCATTTTAGAAATGCAACAAGAGTAGGAGGAGGGAGTTACTTCAACTGCTTGTTGAAGTAACTTGATAAATCCCACAGAGGCTCTTAAAATTTTCCCCTTTGGAAGTGACACACGAGTTCTGTGCATATTTCACTTCACCATGCAAGGGCGCTTGGCCAGGCCTCCTATATAGAGGGTGGGGAATGCGATTCTGCTACTACTTTGGAAGTCTGGAGGCCAGAAGCAATTTTATGACCAGCATGAATGACTTACATCTTTCCATTTCATTCCATTTTATGACTGTTTGAAAAAAACACCACGATAAGCCACCTCTGCATGTTGACCAGTCAGCAGCAAGGCACTACAAACAAAAAGGCAGGCAACACTGTTTTTCCCTCTCAGAACTCATTAATGATGGGAAGTCTAGGTAGGCATTTACAAGCGAGGTTGCTTTGAGTAATGGTAGTAATGGTGGATTTAGGGTCCAGCATGGACACAGTGGGTGGAGGGTTTCCTTCATTGGAGAGAAATAGTCAGGGCAGTGATTTTACTCACCTTGTGATTTGTGACTCAAAGCCTTGCTCTGATAGCCTTGCCCTTACTAGAATGATTCTCATTCCAGGATGTGCATTGGAATAATTTAAAGGAGCCTTAAAAATGCTGATGCCCAGGCCTGCCCCAAACCAATTGACTCAGAATCTCTCTGGATGAGGCCTGATGAGGTATTTTTTATGATGCTCCTCGAGGGATCCTAAGACAGTAGATGGAAGCTATTAATTCTCATCAGTGAAAAAAATCTTTAAAAATTGTTATAAAGTAAGCCTCAGTAAGGGACTACAACAGACTTAACATGGGGTGAACATGAGGAACTAGGCCTGCTGTACTGATACATATATGTGGTGCATGTCTGGTCTATGAAAATTAGGTCAACTTATAGGTCAAATTATAGTTTATGGGGTACAGAGTTGCATTATTAGCTTTGAAAAATGTGGAATAATTAAATTAAGCTGATTAATGTATTTATTATTTCAAACATGTAGCTTTTTGATGTGAACATTAGAAAGTTATTCTCATAGCCATATTAAAAATGTACAGTCCTCAATTATATTAGATATATTCAGCATATTGGGTTATTGATCAAAAAATCCAACTTATCCCTCCTATGTAACTGATTTGTCTTTCTCTGTTTGGCTTATTTTGTTCAGCACAATGCTTTCTAGTTCCACCCATATTGTAACAAGAGAGAATTTCCTCCCTTTTTAAGGCTGACTAATATTCCATTGTGTAGGTATATCACATTTTCTTTGTCCATCCATCCCTCTTTAGACACTAAGGTTGATTCCATATCTTGGCTATTGTGAATAGTGCTTCGATGGATATGGGAGTTTTTAGTAAGAATCGGTTTCATTCAAAGACTAGTAGGTTTCATTTAAAGACTGTCATAAATGTATCCCTTTTGGGGAATGTGAACAGAGACAATGACCAATCTCTAGATTTATGCTACCTTTTTTGCCCTGCTCTGCCTCCAGGATTCACACTAGATGTTACACCAAAGACTGGCAATGGGATCCATTCCCCAGAAAGCCTTTTCCAGCTTCCTGTTTGCTTATTGTTTTCTCACCTGTGTCTTTGGAAACAGACTGTCTACTTCACTCCCAGCCAAGCTTCCCTGGCTTCTCCGTGAGAGACTCGGCAGAAGAAATTCAAGCAGGAATACAGAGAGCAATTGTGAGAGCATCAGCCCGCAGGGAGAGAAACCACAGGGCTGAAACAATGGGAGCATATCTAGAAAGCCTTGCAAAAGAGAAGGCATCACACGCAATTTTTTTTTTTAGAGATATTTTGTTGCCCTCGGTAGAGTGCTGTGGCATCACAGCTCATAGCAACCTCCAGCTCTTCGGTTTAAGTGATTCTCTTGCCTCAGCCTCCCGAGTAGCTGGGACTACAAGCTACTGTTTTTGTTGCCGTTTGGCCAGGGCCAGTTAGAACCTGCTATCCTCAGTTTATCGGGACAGAGCCACAGGTGCAACGCACACTGCAATTTTGAATAGTGAAGGATTAATCTATTCATTCCCTCAGCTATTCATTCGCTCATTCATCCATTCATTCATTTATTCATCCATTAATTCACTCATTCATTTATTCATTCATTCGCTGACTTGCCACTTTTGCCCTCCAGGAACATTTGCCCAAGCAGAGACAGTCCTGATCATCTTCAGCTGTGGGTCATAGACGAGAAGCAGAATAAGCCACATAAGCAGCTTCAGAAATGTACAAAGAACTTTGTAGGCTCCGGAGAGGAAAATGGGGAAAGGCATTTCTATGTGAACCAGGGGTAGAAGTGGAATTTGACTTTAACCTTAATAAATGGGTATTAATATTAATGGTATGTTAGTGCTAACATCACGATTGTATCTTGAACTTTTTTTTTTTTTTTTTTTTTTTTGAGACAGAGCCTCAAGCTGTCACCCTGGGTAGAGTGCTGTGGCATCATAGCAACCTCCAATTCCTGGGCTCAAGCGAGTCTCTTGCCTCCGCCTCCCAAGTAGCTGGGACTACAGGCGCCCGCCACAACGCCTGGCCAGTTTTTGGTTGCAGCCATCATTGTTGTTTGGCGGGCCCTGGGCCTGGATTCGAACCCGCCAGCTCAGGGGTACGTGGCTGGCGCCTTAGCCCGTTGAGCCACAGGCGCCGAGCCTGTATCTTGAAATTTTTTAAAAAATAATATTCCTTGATCACTTCTAAATTTCATAGTAGAATCCCTGGTATTTTCCAGATATACAATCATGTCATCTGCAAAGAGTGAAAGTTTAATCGCCTTTTCTTCCCTAATTGCAATGGCTAGAACTTCCATTACAATGTTGAAGAGCAATGGAGACAATGGGCCACCTTGCCTGGTTCCTGATCTAAGTGCAAATGCCTTCAATTTAATTCCGTTCAATACAATATTGGCTGTAGGTTTGCTGTAGATGGCCTCTATTAGTTTAAGAAATGTCCCTTCTATGCCAATTTTCTTAAGTGTTCTGATTATGAAGCAATGCTGGATATTATCAAAAGCTTTCTCTGCATCAATTGAGAAAATCATATGGTCTTTGTTTTTTAATTTGTTTATGTGCTGAATTACATTTATGTATGATTTATTTATGTATTATGTATGATTGAACCAGACTTGGGCTCCTGGGATAAAGCCCACTTGGTTATGGTGTATAATTTGTTTGATGTGTTGCTGCATCCTGTCTTATTGAATATTTTTGCATCAATATTCTTTATTGATGCAAATTTTTGCATCAATATTGAACGCCCCAGGAGACCTTCTTACCAGCCAGGTCTCCTCACGGCTCTCTCCCCTCTCACCACTCCAAGCCGGAAAACCAACACAGTTCAGCAACAGTTCACGCCCATCCACACCCCTCGAGAAAATCTCCAAGAATCTGGACTCTGTGGGGACCAGGCCTCCAGACCTCAGGGTGAGAGTGGAGGGGAACACCAACTTGCAGGTAGAGAGTATATACAGTTTTATGCCTCACTGGAAAGTTCCGTGGCACCCTAGTAGTGGAAGGAGGTTTGGTTTTTAGAGGGTCTCTCCCATGGGGTAGAGTGGGAGGACATCCGAACTCTGCTCGCTTGTTTGTATGGAGATATGGAGTATACTGTGAACCTCTGTCATGGGAGAGGAGACTCCTGTCCACTTGGTGATGTGCTCTGTACCTTTTTGTTTGAGTCCTCGGGGGTCTCAGGTCGCCCTAGCAGTATTGATGTGCGCTCTTTGACCTTTTCTTTTGGCTCAGATCCAAACCATCAGCTTTCTTGCTGAGTTTCTGTCCTTTAACTCTCCTTCTGGACGGGAACCTGTGCGGAAAGCTGGCTACAGATCGCCATCTTCTATCTTGAGATATTTTACCAGACAAGGCAGACATGTTTGTGGTGAAAAAACAGAAAACAGAGAAGCAACTTAAACCAAAGAAAATTGCCCTCAAACTATTATTTTGACATTTCTATATCTATTTACTTACCTATCTGTCAAATATGGCCATATTAAAGATATTGTTTTATGATCTACTTTTTATTTTCTAATATAGTAATAGAACTTACATCGATAAATACAGATGAGCATTATTATTTTAAATAGTTGATCATAATCATGGCTATGCCTTACTTTCTTTCATCAGGTCTCCATTGTTGGATATTTATATTGCTTTTAATTTTTTTACCATTATAAATGCCATTTTGATTAAAATCTGCTCAAGAATCTTTGTGCGATTGTTTCCTTGTGAAAAATTGAGTGTTTTCAATGGGGTTGCGTTTCGACATGAAGGATGTCCTTGTCAAAGAGGCAGAGAAAGTAAAAACACAGAACTGGAAGTGCCCTGCGCAGGTCTGGGAAGCCACAACTGAAGAGGGGAGGCCAAGTGACAGCTCCTGCAGGTCTGTGGGCCAGGGAGGGTGCTGAGTTTTCACCTCCAGTGACTCACGTCGTCTTCTTGAGAATCATTTGAGGAGGATTTGACTATGCTTATTTTATAGGTGAGAAAATAAGCACAGAGAGTGTAAGTCACCTGCCCACCCTTACCCAATAAGTAGCTGAATCGAGACTGGTGCATTGGACACCAAACTCAGGTTCATTCACTACTTTGTAAATGTTTTTTTGTTTCCGTTGTAAATGTTTTAAGTGGTGTTCAATGTTATCACGCTGGTAGATGTGTGGAAAGAACTGTAAAAGAGACTCTCCTTCAGTCTGGCCCTGACTTCAGCGTGAACCCACGAACCTTTCTTCTCTTCCGGTCAGAGTGGGTGATGTCAAAAAACTTGCTTGGAAACATATTGTTTTGAAGTTGACAACCTGTAAGCTGGGTTTCCGTGGTTACCAGAGCGCCTTGGGGAATGAAGAATAGAAAGGGTGGGCTTGAAACACAATCCAGCTCTCCCCCTTCAGCCTCAAACTGAACTGGTGACAGTCTTTGACATATCCCCATGTGCCCAGGGATACCCACACCACAGCATCCATGCACAAGTAGGCTGACGAAAAAACCCTGTAGTTATCACACTCCTTGCATGTGTGATAACTGCTACTATTAATTGAGCACCATGGCAAAGCACGTCGCATGAATTATCTTATTTAATCCTCCCCCAGATGATATATACTGCTACGATCCTCATTTTCAGAGATGCAGAGAAACTGAGTGTTGCTCCAGCATCATGTAGTGGACAGGTGGCAGTCCGGCTCCAGAGCCAATGTTCTCAAACAGCTCACCCCCATCTAGGGCCACAATCTTCGTGGAAAGTCACAGCACACAGCATCTCCAGGCATCTGCTCCAAGAGATATAGGACAGTGGCAGGGATGCCTTCAAACCACTGTCTGGCAGACGAAGAGGAGGAAAAAAGGAAAGTCCAAATTCAAATGTCTGCAGGCATTCAACCAGTCCTGCCTCAAAGTCACTGTGAAAATCCTAGCAGGAAAAAGAGGATGGCAGAGTTGGCAGAGAGTTGTGTTTTGTTTTTTTTTTAATTTAGAGACAGAGTCTCACTTTGTTGCCCTCGATAGAGTGCAGTGGCACCACAGTTCACAGCAATGTCCAGCTCTTGGGCTTAGGTGATTCTGTTGCCTCAGCCTCCCGAGTAGCTAGGACTACAGGCACCTGCCACAGCGCCTAGCTAATTTTTGTTGCAGTTTGACCGGAGTCTGTACGAACCCGCTACCCTTGTTTTATGGGGCTGGCGCCCTTCTCACTGGGCCACAGGCACCGTCCAAGAGAGATTATTTGACAGGTAAAAGGCCACTGAAATGTTCAACTTCTGTAGAACGTGAATGAGTGGGCTTTCTTATCTGTTACATAGTGGTGAGGGTCCTGAGCTTTGCTACTAACTAGCTAGGTATCCTTGAGGAAATTGCTTAACCTCGCTGTGCCTCTGTTTATTCATCTATAAAATAGGGTGGGCTGATTAAATGAGGTAACACATGAAAAATACTTAGAACAGTACCTGGAATATGAATTCTCAAATTGTTGTGGCTGCCACTTTTCATATTAACAGTATTCCTTGATCGTTTGCTTCAGACAGAATAGGGTTTTCACTTCCAATCAATAATGAAATTTTCTAACTTACATTGATAAGGCTTTATCTTTGTGTATCCTAAGTAGTTTGGAACTTTTAGCAGGTAGAGTCTGGAGAAAGATCTTGAATTATGATGGAGTTTCTATGGTTTTCTGGTATAATTGGAAATGTTCATCAGGCCTTCCCCAAACTTGAGGCCATCAATCTTCTGTCATTACTGTTAGCTCACAGGGATTTCTAGGTGCCCACATCCAGGCTCATCTGAAGCTTTCTGAGCATCCAGCAGGCCTTCCTCTAGGCACGCATGCACACACGGGGCCCCGGTGTGTTCCCCAATATTCCTGTGAGGAAATATTTATTTTTCCTGTTGATAGATGAAGAGACAGCAGCATGAAAAGACACAGTGATGTGATCATGGCTCACCAACAGGGGACACAGAAGCAAAGCCACAGAAGTGCCACATATGCGCCTGCAGCTCAGGAATGTGGCCATCAGTGGAGCCTGCATGGAACCCAAGTGGCCCAAAATATAGTCTGGAGCCAGGATTTGATGGGTCGGCTCTGTGGGCAATGGGATTCCTTGGGGTGACTTTAGCTGTGTTTCTATGGCATCCTAATTCCAACATGGAGAATGTGGTGGCTACTTATTTGATTAACTTTGATTTCTTTTGTATTTGATTAACCCGTCTCCTCATTCCCCAATGATAAGAGAGTTTACTGAGTTACTTTTGAAAATTCAAATTCAAATTCAAATTCTATTTGAAGTAAATTGTAGCAAAGACAGGATCCAGACACAGTGGTCTGATTTCCTAGAATCTTACTGCTGAGAGAAGCTGCTCTGAACTTGCTGTCAGGACACTCCTGATCTGTGACTTCAGACAAATTCCTTCCCTGCTTTTTTTCATTGCAGAGATTTGAAAGATCTTCAGTCCCAGCTCCCCTTCATCTATAGCATCCGGAAAAGAAGAAAAAAGTTAGACTCTTGGCTTTCAATCGAGAGGTGACAAATAGTTCTGAAATCAACTAATGGCAACATCCAGAATCAAAAGAGATGAGAGCTGGTGTTGATTGGCAATCAACCAGCCGTCCTGTCTGTTGTAAGCATCAGAACTGCAGTGGTAACAAGGGTGTCCACATTGGCCATCCCTGCTGTACTTTTTTTTTCCACACTGAATCCACATTATTTTCAAAAGCACAAATAAACATATTTATGGTGGGCATTTATTATTTTTTGTTTGCTTAGAAACAAACGTATGTTTTCCTTATTCTGCTAAAATAACACAGCCACAACCAGATAATATAAAACCATTAAAAAATAAAGCATGTACACACACATACACACATAAACACACATAGGTTTTTTTCTCTGGGGAATCTCACGCCCATGTCCAGGAATAACCACTTGAACATAGGCATGACCACGCTCTGGCCATGCAGAGAACAAATCACCCACGCTCGGTCTTGGTGATTGGTTTAGGGACTCAAACTTGACTCAAACTAGACGAGGGATGCCCAAGCCTGGAGAGTGTTCCCTCTTCGCAAGAGGACATAACTGATAGCCTGAAGCTGGTTGACCTACTGTTTTTGTCACCAGTCAGGAACACTTGCTGCTGAATGAAGCCAAGATGGAGGGAGCTGTGTCCTGAAGTTCTAGCATCTCAATCTTCTCTGGCTGATCTAGAGCTAATCTGATCTAATCTACTCTAGGAAGATACTAGGCTTTATAAGTAGGAAGTTCCAGTTCCATGAGCTTATCACAGAGGGTATATGCATTGTATGCAATGTATATGCATTTTAAGCAATGTTATCGCTATGTTATTATTATGTATTAGTTGAATTGAAGCTACTGTTACTGTGCAAGTTATCTGGACATGCTACACACATACATCTTACTTGCAATTCATTAATCGATTCTATTTCAAATAAGAGCACTTACAATGTGTATACACTTTTTGGCACCCCTGGATTTATAAACCCCTGGATGTATAAACCAGTGTGAGTTATACTTCTGACTTTTGGGGCAAAAGTACCACAAATGACTTAATTGTGTTCCGAGATTATTTGGTGATTTCTCGTGCAATGGGTTGACTGTGTTCTGTGCATCACCAAATTTATGTGTTGAAATCCTAATGCCTACGGTGACGACATTGGGCAGTGGGGCCTTTGAGAGGTAATTTAGGATTTAGGGTGTAAAGGATGCGGTTCTCATAAATGGGATTAGGACCCTGGAGAGCTCTCTCAACCTCTTTTCATCATGTGATAGTACAATAGGAAGAGATGGTGGCTGCCTGCAGCCTGGTGGAGGGCCCTCACCTGAGCCCCGTCATGACTTTGGACTGCCAGCCTCCAGAACCCTGAAAAACACATTTCTGCTGTTTATAAGCTGCCTTGTCTATGGCACTTTGTTACATCAGCCAAAACTGACCAAGACACTTATAATCTTTTCCATTTTCATCTTCTGCCTTTTTTGGTAAAAGACTTGCCATTTATCCAGCGCACTGTGCTTCCTGCCAATTTACTTTCTCATATCAGCGAGGCCAATCATATCTGTTTAACCCATTATCTCCTCAAGAAGTAACCATTGGCCATCAGATCAATTTCACAAATCTTAAGGTGCCATGTATTGTGATGTATTCTCTGGCACAGATGCAATGAAAGCTAACTAATAATCTTATTGAGCTCATTCTGTGTGACAACCACTGTTCTAAGACTGCTACTCCCGACAGCCCTTGGAAGAGGGCTGTGCACCGTCTAACAAGGATGGTGGTTGGGGGGGGTGGGACAGCAAATGGGTGAGTGATTTCCTGGGGACAGTTGCTCTGGCATCGCAAGCTGAGATCTGGGTCTTAGGCCTCATGGCTCATCTGGCAAGATTCAATTTCTTACCGCGGATGCTCCATAGGTGCCCCTCTTTTTTTTTGCACTTGTTCTTAGGGGTATAAAAAGTTAAGAGTAAGTGTAAGTGTAACACTTTCATGCAGCAGTGAAGGCTACAGAGCATATCATGATAATTGGGCTTGTTTTGTGGGGAGGAAAAGTCTGCCTTGGTGTCAGGGGACTAGGTAAAAAATGTTTTATTTCACATAAATTAGTCTATGCACTCACTCTGTGCTGGCGATGGCCTGGTGGCTAAACTTGGCATTAACTCTGCCCACAGAGCTCACTCATTAGTATAAGTAGGGCCTGGTCTGCGTTTCCCTTTGTCTCTTTTCCCAGAGCAAAGAACGCAGGATCTAATTGGGAGGCAGATTGCAGAGCAAATGTGCGTGGGTTTTTCTTCCAAACCCTTCTCTTTAGCCCTGTCTGCAGTAGCAGAAGATTGATCCAGGACCGATGTAGATTCATTGGCCCTGAAAGCCGGAGACTTAGTTCATCAACTCTTGGTAAATGAAATTCAAGAGTATATTACTCATAAAGAGTTGTTGAGTCAGAGATGCTCAGAATTACGGGATCTTAGAATTTCACATTCTTAGAATCCTAGAAATAAAGAGCTAGCCTGATTCTAGGACCACAACTACCCTCTACACTGCGTTTTGGCTGGTTTCCTTTCCCCATTTGCTCCAATGGTCCCTGCCTCCCTCCCTCCAAGTGTACCCACTCCCATCCTCCCATCTAACTCAGCCCTCATTACTGTCTCAGCTGAAATAGCCCCTGCCAAAACACTGCTCTTCCTCCACTTAGACTAAGTGGGCCCCTATGGGAGATGAAAACAGAGCGCTCTCAGGATCCCTCCACTGAGCTTGCTTTAAAGCCTTCCTACCGAGATGATTTACAAAGTCCATAAACGGGATCCTAGTGGTTTTGTTTCCCAGTGAATCCCCAGTGCTGGGCACATGCTTGACACACAGAGGTACTAACAGTGTTTTTGTTGAAAGACAAAGGATGGCTTCTTTGGCTTAAGAAACAGAAAACTTTTAACATAACATACACACAGAAAAGAGCACCTATCATAAGCATGCAGCTCAGTGAATTAGCACAAAGAGGGCTATTGTGTAGCTAGCACAGATCAAGACACAGGACAGAACTGGCACATCCTGTGTCCTGTGATTCTACCCTCTGCCGGAGACAGCTCTCTTGAACACTGCCTTTTTGTCTCTTTCTAAACTGTGTATACAAAATCACAGAGGAGCTATTCTGATGTTTTACAATGTGGAAGAATCTAAAGTCTGGCAATTCCTTATGCCCACACATGTCTTGGCATCTGACTGGCTTCCCTTAGCTTGGCCCCTGTAGACATCTGAGAGTTTCCAATTCTGGTCAGTTTCTTTGTTCTAAATGTTGACACCGCTACATGGCTACATGACTTTCTCTGTAAAAGGAGCTTGGTGGAGCAGAGCAAGCTTTCCAAGCTTTGGAAACAGATGTTGGAACCCTGATTTGCTACTAACTAGAGCATCTACAAAGTACTGTGCTTAAGATCAGGGATTCCAGAACCAGATAGCTGGGTTCAGGGTGACCTTGGGGAATTTATTTTGCCTCTCTGTACCTCAGTTTTCTTACATGTTTAGGGAACAAAGTAATGGTTCCCTAAACAATGTAGGGACTTTATAGTGTTGTGAAGTATAAATGAGTTATGAAGAACTCAGTTATCTCATCTGTAAAATGGGAGTAATAACACCAGTTACTCAGGTTGATTATAAGAATTAAATAAGGGAATCTATTTTCAGGGGCTTCATGAGGTTATTGCCAAATAAGTATATTTGTTCTTATTGCTCCCTTCCACCTCCATTGGATTTGTTTTTCACGTTAGTAAACTAGAGCTGTTCAGGGCATCTCTGCCTTGGGCCTGGTAGTCCCAAGATCACCCTCCCCCTTTCTCGGTGCCAGCACCCTGGAATGGGGTGGGTCTGTTCCCTTGCCCTTATTGTGGTATGTTATTTATGTTGGAAATTGAGGCTGAACAATATTTTTCCATCTGTCTTGTTTCTAGTTCATTTTATGTGAAAAAAACTTTAAAATGTCCATTTCAAGAGTTATTTTTCATACTGTTCAACATTTTGACACATCAGATGTTTTCAGGAGGAATCATGCCACGCAGAATGGCATGTAGTCACTCGTCCATTCCTTCACAAAACACAGTTTAAGCACCGGTTCATCGGGAGCTAAAAACAAATTCTTAACACCTGAGCGGCATTACTTCTCTTAATACAATACTGTGTGTGCATTGATAATTGGAGCACTGGCTGTCTATTAAAGGTAAGTTCTGCGTCATTATCGTACATGGCACTAGGTATTTCAGTTGCAGCTATTAATCCTTCCAGCAATCCAGCACATTAGTGCCATTATCCTCTTTTACAGATGAGGAAACGGAGGCTAGTGCGAAGTTGCTAAGCTAGGCCATAAGAACTCGTGTTTCTGTGGTCTAAGTCCAAGATTCCCTGCTTGTTCCACTCAGTCTTTTCGCCTTAGTCAGCAAACACTTTGTTACTTATGGTGGAAGATCAAGATTTCCACCTGGAAGCCATTCAGGACTTTATTGGATCCGGGATTATAGATTCTGATTTCTTTTTTAAAAAGCACATTTTAGTAAGATATTATGCACTTATTTCATGATTTGTGGCATAATCACGGGGTTGTACATTCATCATAATAATCTAAGTTCAGAACATTTTTATCTCTCCTGAAAGGTATTCCACGCCCATTATCTGTTAATCTCTATTCTGCTCCTACCTGCCTTCCCTCCCACCCAAAGCAACGGTTAATCTAGTTTTTGGTGTCTCTAAATCTGCCTTTTCTAGACAATTCGTATAAATGGACTCATGCAAAATGTTGGTCTTTTGTGATTGGCTTCTCTCAGCACGCTGTTTTCAAGTTTCGTTTCATTCTCTAGCTGTCGATTGGCTTGTATGACACATTTACATTTAATGTAATTATCGACAGGGTCAAATTTACATCTGCTGTTTTATTTTCTACTTGTCTTGACATTTTTTTGTTTGCGTATTTCTTCTTTTTTGCATTCCTTTGTTATTTGTGGATATTTTCTAGCATAATATTTTCATTCTTTTGATAATTTTTGTTGTATTTTTGTTGCTTTCGTAGTGGTTGTTAACAGAACTTGCCAACATAGACTTTTTTTTTTTTAAGAGACAAGGTCACACAGCTCTGTCACACAGGCTGGAGTGGAGTAGCTTAAGGCAGCCTCAAACTGTTGGGGCTCCCAACAATCCTCCTGTTTCAGCTTCCCAAGTTGTAGGATTGCAAGTGCGTGCCACCACACCAGGTTAATTTTTTAAAATAATTTTTGCAGAGATGAGATCCTACTATGTTGCTAAGACTGGTCTCTAACTCCCGGACTTGAGTGATTCTCCCCGGTTAGTTTCCCAAAATGCCGGGATTACAGTGTGAGCTACACATGTGAGCAACATATATCTTACATTAACCAAACCTACTTGAGATTTATTCTGTAGTTTCACTGAAATACAGAAACTTTATTCCTAGGCAAGCCCATTTCTTCCCCATCTTGTTTGTATTATTACTATTACACATGTTACAAACCCAGTAATACAGAATTATTAATTTGTATAATCTAACACCGTTTAAGAAATAAAAGGTGTTTGAGAGAATAAAATAGAGAAAATATACATTTATAGAGATTGTTGCATTAACCTTATTTCTCTTGTGGTTTTGAGGTACCATCTGTTGTCATTTTTTTCTTTACAATACAACTTGTTTCTATCTCCCTCTCTTGTGCTACTACTGTGAAATACGTTACCTTTCTGTATATTATGGGTCTAATAATATTATCTGTATGTACATATTGATGGGTTTCATATCTGTGGATTCAACCAACATGGGATTAAAAATAATTTAAAAACAAATCGTGTCTGCTTTTTTCACATGTGCAGACTTTTTTCTTGTTATTAGTCCCTAAACAACGCGATATAATAGCTATTTAATAGCATTTGCTTTCTATTAGGTATTATGAGTAATCTGGACATAATTTAAAGTATATGGGAGGATGTACATAGATTATACACATATAATGCAACATTTTCTATCAAAGACTTGAGCATTTGTGAATTTTGGGATCAGCAGGGGGTCTTGGAACCAATACGCCCCCCAAAATTGTGTTTGTGTGTGTACATTTGATCCTCCAACAAGAAGGGTTTAAACTGTGCGGATCCACTTATATGTGAATTTTTTTTTCACACACACTTGTAGACCATACATGGCACCATTTGAAAGAAATGTAAACAAACATAATAGATGTAGTATTAAATCACAACTGCATAACATTATCTGTATTAGTAATTTTGTAACCATCTCCAGTGGGCTCAAGTCCTTGCATACTTTACATTGTGTTTAGTACAATACCATGGACCTTGATTAGCACCATGGGACTCAAACAAAATGCCACTAGTGTCAAGTCATGACACCACAAGACAAAGTTAAATTGCTTGATATGTACCATAGAGTGAGGTATGTAGCTCACTATTTCAGACTGATGACTGAAATATACAACTTCAATTTACAGTATCGATACAGTACAGTAACGTGAATGTATTTTCTCTTCCTTATGATTTTCTTTATAACATTTTATTTTCTCTTGCTTATTGTATTGTAACAAGACATGTAGTGTACAAAACGTGTTAACTATGATATTTTAACTGACTATAAATTATTAGTAGTTAAGCTATGGGGGAGTCAAAATTTATATGTACTTTTGACTGTCCAAGAGAGTCAGAATCCTTAAATTTTGTGTTATTTGAGGGTTCTGCGTTTGCGTATCTTACATGTATAATTTTATGCAACCACTTTTTAAATAAGTTAGAAGAAAAGAGAATAAAATGCAAATATGTTATCTTTTTACGTATTTATCTTTTTGTGCACTTCTTGTTTTATGCTGTGGTTTTAAGTTACTGTCTGATCTAATTTTCTTTCAGCCTGAAGGATTTCCTTTTATATTTCATTTCAGACAGGTCTGCTAGCAAAAAATATTCAGTTTTTATTTATGAAAGAATATTTTTTTTTCATCTTTATTTTTGAAATATGCTTTAGCTGCATAATATCTTCCAGTATTTTTCCTATGCGTTCTTTCAGGATTGTTATTATGTCATGTCTTAAATTTAAGTCCTTTATCCAACTTGAATCAATTTTTT
>CAUYON010161994.1:0-34943 GCA_963573935.1 Arctocebus calabarensis | reverse complement strand
TCCGAGACACAGCCTCAAGCTGTCACCCTGGATAGAGTCCTGTGGCATCACAGCTCATAGCAACCTCCAATTCCTGGGCTCAAGCGAGTCTCCTGCCTCTGCCTCCCCAGTAGCTGGGACTACAGGCACCCGCCACAACGCTCGACCATTTTTTGGTTGCAGCCGTCATTGTTGTTTGGTGGGCCCGGTCTGGATTCGAACCTGCCAGCTCAGGGGTATGTGACTGATGCCTTAGCCCGTTGAGCCACAGGTGCCGAGCCAGGACAACCCAACTTTCTTACCATTTGACTGTCTCCTAAAAATTTAGGATAGTCTTTCTTAACCAACAGATATTCTCCCCAGGAAAAAGCATGTACCCATATACACAGAGAAATATATTTTGGTCACAGGAGGCTCACTGACCTGTCAGAGCCCAATGCCTGGACTCCAAATGGCTCAAGGCATACGGGGTTCATCTCACCTACCCAGAACGTGAGAAGAGTATAGACACTGCCAGGTCTGAGATGATGGCAACTCTGGATGCTACAGGCACACTGGGCCGATTGCCCCAAAGAATGACCTCTTCAGACATAATTCCAGAATACTGATGTGTAGAATTCATGGCTCGCCTTAAAAACGAAATAATGTGTATCATTCAAACATGATCTCTTCTTAATTATGCAGTAATTTCTTAAAAATCAGCTTCATTGGGGTGAAATTAGAATAGCAACTGGGAATGTCAGGAATAAATACCCCAGCAAGGGACCTGCCTGGGTCATCCTGTTCCTCCCCGAGCTGTAGGGCATAGTCAGCAAGGAAATGTTCCAATAGTAAGCCACCAATTATGGCTTTTGTGGCCTGGATCAGAGAAACAACAAGTAGAAAAACAAGTGTGGCAATGAACAGCTGAGACACAGAAAATGGATCAGATTTAGAGGAAATCATGAAAAGCATAATTTCCTCTTCTGTTTTTCTTCATGAGGGTTCTGTGCTAGTTAAGAGCTACCCATGGAACTAAGAACAATGAGAATTTGCCTCCAAATTTGCCTCCTCTCCCTACTTGCTGGTAGTCTTGCCTGGGAGCCATTGTGGAATCAAAACCAAGACCACGATGAGAATACATAGTATTTTCACTTCTTTTTTATTTTTATGTAATCAAAGTTGGAAAGATGATTTGTCTCTGAGAATAAAGTACCCTTATTTTTTTAATTTCTCCGAGAATGATGGTCCAAGTTCTGAGCCAACATTCTATGCCTTCAACACTCATTACTTGTATAAATATATACAACATATATTTATTGTATATATACTATGTATATACAAAGCCATGTTCTAGGTACTAGAGATACAATAGGAACCTGCAAAACTCTTAACTCCGTGAGCTGGCCAACGTTGAACAAGTGTGACATCTTTGACGAAAGGGGAGTGTGGTGTCCCAAAGATGGACCCAGTCTAGCTAGGAAATCCTTCCTCAGGTCTTAACTGAAATGTCTTCTTGTATCATTCAAGCCCTTATTACCTTTACACAACTAGACAAGATAAACATTTCTTTTTTTCAAACCTTTATAAAATGGTTATACTCATGAAATCATTCCTTATTCTTATCTTCTCTTGATTAAACAACTTCCCTTTTTAACATTCCCACACAGGACCTATTTTCTTGCCTTTAATAATAGCTATCCTCTTATTGGTGCAGACCTTGACCATTTATAAGGTACTTGGAGGTTTACAGAGCACGTCTGCCTCATTATCACACTTTGATCTTCACAACAACACCACAAGGAAGGTACTGCAGATATTTGCTGAGCGCCAAGTATGCCCCAGGCACTATTCGAGGGCTGTGGGGGCACCTGTACCACTTTACACTTATGCCCATTAAAATGTATCCCAGTTTGGGGGAGCCATTTTCTCCATGAGTCAAGGCCATTTTGAGTTTTATTTCTATCTTGCAGCGCAGTTACAACCCCACCCAATTTAGTGCCAGAGACAATTACAATTAGCATAATCTTAATTCCTTCTTCCAGTCCATCAAAATAGTTATTGAGTGGGCTAGATCCCGGCCCCAATACCTGTGGGACAGCACTCAATATGTCCCCCTAGACTGATGCTAAGCCGTTGATAACTCCCCCTGGGGTGACCCCTTCTATCCTCTAGTAGAAGTAAGGAAAACACTTTTCTAACATGTCAAAAGCAATGCCTGGTTTAAAAAATGAAAATCTTTACTAAAATTGAGATAGATCCCATCGATTGATTCTGCTGGTCCACGTAGCCTCTCATGGTCATGGGAGGAAATTAAATTGACCAGGCACTATTTGCTCCATACAAAACTTTACTGATTGCTACTTAGTATTTTCTGTCCTTTCAGGTGCTATCCGACTGATTGTCTGAAGATTTATTCCAAGATCTTTCCAGGCATTGGTGTTAATTAAGTTCTCAGGTCTGAAATCTCCAGGTCACCCTATCTTTCTCCCACAGATGGGCAACTCATTTACCCTTTTGCTGTCCTTAGGGGCTTTTCCAATCCTCTGTGGTTTGGGGGAAACACCGGCTAATAGTCCAAAGATGAAAGTTGAAAATTCATTCAGTATCCTACAGGGCAAGCCATCAGGTCCTGCTGACTGGAACATATTAGGTTTTTCTAAGTTTTCTAACTATGTTGTCCCTTTGGCCTTCTATCCTCCTATTACAACTGGGACTCATTCCAGGCAGCAATTTGAAGGTGATATTATCTTCCCCATGGGGGAGGGGAGTGAAGAAGACACTGTAAAAAATAAAATAAATAAAATAGAAAGCTCTATCTTTTCACTCTGTCCTCTGCAGTAGCATCTCAGGCAGAGACAACAAAGTCATGCATCCAAATCCCATTTCCTTTTCCTCTTCTTGGCCATACCGGAAGACTGCACGTCCCAGCTTCCCAAGCAGTTATGTTGGGGTCATGTGATTTGTGATTGGGTTTGGGCCAGTTTAATGATGGAGGAACTGAGGCACACATAACCTCTTTCTGGCCTAAATACAAAACACACTGCACGAACCTCCATATTCTCCCTTCCTTTGTAGCAGCCATGGGTACAGCATGTTGATGAGGAAAGGCAAGAACCACCCCGGAGGGCTGCACAAGAGAGTTTCCCGACCTGCATTGGACTGTGACATAAATAAGAGATGCAGTCTCCGTGCTTCCTAACTAGCTGTTAGGAAGTTTTCTGTGTGTCGATCTAAAACCTCTCTCCCTATAGTCTTCTCACACTGACCCGAGTTTTACCCTTTGAATCATACAGGGACTATATTTCTGACAATTACAAAGTAAAATTTTCTCTCCAAGTGTCCTTTTTTTTTTTGGACTAATAAAATATTTAAAGCATATCTTTTCTTATTTTCTGTTATGTTTCCTAGGTATATATTTTTTACTTTAACCTTGCTAATCAGTCATACTGTTTTTGTACATTTATGTAAATTCTTATTTCATTTTGAGAAGACCTTGCCAAAGGACCTTAATCTCATCATGTGATGGCAAAGAGAAAAGTGACAAGATCAATTTTTTTTAAGTTATAAGAAATCAAATGGGTTACATATCTATGTATATGTGTGTTTTCATTTGAAAAGTTCTGTAAAGGACTTACTATAAAGGAAAACACAACAAATACCTGAGGATTCATCATCCAATGTTCACATTTATTATAGCTAAAGTCTCTCTCTTCCCCTCCCAAATCTAATTTTCTTTACTCTACCACACAGAAGACCAGTCTGCCTTAGTATACCTGAGATATACATATACACATATATATATGTGATCATAAAGAATATATCATATGGTAGGGTATATTTTTAGTTTACATAAATGGTGTTATAGTTATATAATTTGATTTTTTGCACTTAACACATTTTAAGACAAAATCAGTATGATACATACAGACCTAGTTTATGCAACTTTAATTACTATGTGGTGTTAATTCATCATACAAATGTAGCTAGAGATTATTTATTCATTTCAATATTCGTTGATGGACATTTAGGCTATTTCTAATTTATCGCAATTATAATAATTCTAGTAGCTCTCCAAAGAGGCTTTGTTATTTTATTTTCTCCCACAAGTCATCTATGCAAGTTCCTATTTCACCGTTCCTTAATTAACATTTGGCATAGTTTTGTACCAAATATAAACTGTTGGTGTAGTTGGAAATAGTTTTGTTCTTGCCAATCTTCTAGATCCCACAGTTCAAATTTGTCTTTCCTTTCAGTCTTCATTTGTCCTTCAATGCTTATAAAAATTCTTACAAAAGGTGTTAGGTATATTATTAGTATGAACATTGTGACATTTTGTAGTTTTGTTGAGCATATGAATGAAATATTTCGTACTAGTGCATGTTAGAATTGACTATTGCTGGTATTCAAAAATTCTATTGATTTTTCTTGAGTTACTAATTTTCCAAAGGAAAAGGGGTTTATAATGACCAATCTAGGAAAGCAACATCTAATGAAGAAAACTTCAATTTTTAAAGTATTTTACAGTATTTCTATTGGCTAATACAGGGCTCAGCCCTTATTCATTCAAGAAGTATTGTTTAATGCCTGCTGGGGTCTGGGCCCTGCAATCGACATGGGGCCACTCCAGTGAGAATGTGACGGGCAGTGTCACACTATCACAGAGGCTCAAATCACACGCTGCAGTCCCACTGACAATCTGATGGTGCGCAATAAAAAAGCAAATAAACAGGAAACAATGAAGTGAGATCCTTTTTATATTTATTGTGCATCTACTTCCCACGATTGTGAAGCAGTGGCTCTTGGGATTCCCAACACTTCCTCTAAATTTTCTAAATTCCAGAACGCAATGATCTACATTTGCTTCTTTCTGATCTGTGATGTCACTGCAAAATTTATCCTCCATTCAGCCATAGACACTGGCTTACATAACTGCAAAGGGGACAGCCTTTCCCTATCCCAGCCTCCCAGGTGCCCGTCTCCACCCACACCACATCAAATACCAGCACTTGGGATTTCTTATCTACATTGCCACTGCCTGTGTCACTGCAGAGTGGAGGACAGAGATTGTCCCATCAGGGCCATTGAGGACAATCCAACAAAGACACTGGGCACAGGCGCACCTCCTTCCATTGCGGTGTACAGCAAGCAGGCAGAGGATGATACACCAAGAAGAGCAAGCCCTATCCCTCCACCCAGGCCACTGGCTATGCTCTCTGACACACAGGGAGTTCTTGGAATCAGACTACCTGAGTTTGAATCCCACTTCTGCCATTTACTGGCAGGTAATTTGGGGCAAGTTGCTTCATCTCTCTGTACTTCACATCCCTTGTCTGTCAAGTGGAGCTGATAATACTCTACCTCAGAGTATTATTGTGATAATAAAAGTCTATACATGTAACTCACTTAGAACAATGCCATGGATATGTCCAACGCTCAAAAACATTAGCCATTATTATGTAATTAAACATGACTCATAGTTAATGCACATTCAGCTAAGCACACAGCATCTCGAGTCTAGATGCTTTCCTCACTGTTCCCATGATTTTGTTCACCCTGAAGATGGGACAACCATCCCCTTGAAGCCCTGCACCCTCATTCATGCACTTGGTTCGGCTGCCTACCTCCTTGATGTGTGGTTTCCAAGGAATGCACGGCCCAGATGTCTCACTAGGCAATTTCCCACTCTTTATTACTGGTTAACATTTCAACTAGAAACCTCTTTCTACTCTCCTGCCCTGGAGACATCCACATGGCTCATTTCCTCATTTCATTCAAGTCTCCCCTTAAATGTCCCCTCCATGGAGAAGCTGTCTCTTCAAAAAAATAATCTGGTATCCTTCCTTCTGCCACTCTGCTTTCTTTTCTCTATAGCACTTATCACTACCTGCCATTGCATATGTGTATAAAATGTCATATAATGGTATGCGTGTATGTAACTTATATATTTTAAACTGTTCCATAAATATATATGTACAGTCATGCACATGATGACTTTTAGGTCAAGAACAGACCATATATACAACAATGGTCCCCCAAGATTAGAACAGAACTGACAAATTCCTTGTGAGGTCAGAGCCACCCGAAGGTAGACAAATGCATTATTCTTGTGCTTGTGATAATGCTGATAAGAACAAAAATGCTGTGCCACCAATTGTATAAAAGGATAGCATATACAAGTATGTACAGTACATAAGACTGTATTACTTGATAATAATTAGCAACCATGTTACTAGTTTATGTTTTTACTATAGTTTTCATCATCATTTTACAGGGGACCCCTTCTGCTTGTTAAGAAACAAGTTAACTGTGAAACAGCCTCAGGTCAATCTTTCAGGAGATATTTCAGAGGAAGATGTCATTGTCATGGGTAATGCCAACTCCGTGGGTGGTACTGCCCATGAAGACTTCCCAGTGGGACAAGATGTGGAGGCGGAAGACAGTGATATTAATGATCCTGACCCTGTGTAGGCCCAGGCTAATGTGTATGTTTGTGTCTTCATTTTTAATAAAAACTTGAAAATATTTAAAAAGATAGAAAAATGCTTGTAGAATAAGACTATAAAGAAAGAAAAGTTTTATACAGTTATACAATGTGTTTTTTAAGCCAAGTGATGTTACAAAAGAGTGAAAAAGTTAAAGAAAATTATAAACTTTATAAAGTAAAAATTTTCAGACTTGCCCCTTTTTAAATCAAATTGATAGGAAAAGAAGGCACTTAAACTTCGCATCTTAATACAAGTTATTCAATTAATTTGAATTTAATTTTTCCTTACAAAACCCACACTCATTCATTAGAGTCATGTTTATCTGCTTAGCAGTTTAGGGAACAATTTGGCAATTTTGTGGTTTTTGAGATTATCATTCTCTTAAAGTGCCAGTATTTTAAAATAGCATTCTTGTAATTTTACACTCTTTTGTGATGGAGTGCTGTTTTGTTATATAATTTTAACTTGGATTCTTTCCATTTGCATTTGTTTATGTAACTTCAGGAGGAATACTAAACATCTGAGTCCTGGATTATACTAATAAACTAATAATTGCAGAGGTTTTACAAAAATAAAAGAAAAAGATTTTTATTAATTTAGCATGCAGCATTTGTAACATCAGCAATAGTGTACAGCAATATCTGAGACCTTCACATTCACCCTCCACTCACTCATTTGCCCAAAGCAAATTCCATTTCTGCAAACTCTGTTCAGGGTAAGTGACCTGGGTTGGTGTACCGTATTTTATACCATATTTTTACTTTTCCTTTTCTGTTTTTAGATAGGTTTAGACACCTAAGGACTAACCATTGTGTTACCCTTGCCTCGTATTCAGTATGGTACCATGCTGTACAGGTGTGTAGCCTCGGAGCAGGAGGCTGTGCCACACAACCTAGGTCTATGCATCTATATTGTGTAAATACACTCTGTGATGTTTGCACAAAGACAAAATCATTTACAATGCATTTCTCAGAAAGTACCCCCATCATTAAGCAACACACAATTATAGACAATTGTCAAGAAGCAATGAGGGGTGTGGTTCACCCATTTTCATTTCAAGTTTCCAGTCAAACGTCATCATCTCAGAGAGAATTTCCATAACCATTGCAGCTACTCTCCTAGGCTGCTTTAGTCCTCTGTAGCAGTTGTTGTTTTGTGATTATTATATGTTTTGTATTCACTATTCACTAAACATTTAGGTCTTCTCCCAGAGCAATGCAAGCTTCATGGGGCAGGGCAGTCTTTTTACAGCTGTATTCTCAGTATCTAGAACAAGGCCACAGTATGTGCACAATAAATAAATAATGAATAATAAATGAATGGACTTGTGAATCAATAATTTTTTAACTGATAAAATCCATTACTTTTTCACCTCCACCCTTTCGTCTAGTTTTTCTGTCAACCAAAATTGTCTTTCTCCCACCTCCTTATTTCCAAAGTGTACCAATGTTCAGACTTAGTTAAATGTCTCCTTCTCCAAGAAGAGATGTTCTCAGGATGTGGCCAATTTGCTAGTTACCCTTCGATAGCTCCTCTTTCCTTCTTCCATAGAAACAGAACTCTAGTCGTGAGCTAGACATGTAATCTTATGAAACAATAACTGTTTCTTTATTTCCCCTACAGCTAATGTGGCTAAGTTCTAGCCCATGGAAATGTAACATGGCATCTTTGAAATTACTTACACCTTAAAAAAATGCTTTTGCATAACCTATGTCCCTATTTTTCATAATTCCTGTCTCCATCCATCTTTCTGGAATCAGTTGTGATGGTTGGAATTCTAGCCACTATCTAGCACCATGAGGATGCAGGGCACAGCCTAAGGATGTCATAAATGTGAGCCCCAAAGAACCCAAGCTCCTAAAGACCTAGTGAAACAGAGCTGTCACACGAATCCAACTGCTGACTCCTAGACGTTACCTAAAGGGAAATGAACTTCCAATTTACTTAAGCTACTATTAACTTGGATCTATTTTCTTTTAGAAGTCAAACCTATTTTTAACTAACATATTCAGTTAAAAGTCATTTCTCCCTTCTGATTAACACATGCACTGAATACTATAGCTATAACTTTCTTATGAAATGTATCATTTCACATTTCTGCTTTAATAATATTAGCTAGCCATTTACTAGGAAAATTTTGTGTGCCAAGCACTGAGTTAATCCTCCCAACTACGCTGCAAGGTAGATACTTTTATTTTAATTTTCCAGATGAGAAAATTGAGGTTCATGGGACTTAGAAAACTTGTGTAAGTTGCCACAGAAAGAGATGACAGAAACTGGAAACTCTGCCCTTTCTATTGTACTCATATGCATGACTTTGCATATTTAACTGTGAGCTCCTTGAGGGAAGGACCCATGGTTTATGATTCTTTATACTCCCATTATGCATAGCCCCAGGCCATACCCATATTCAGCCATCAGTAAAGAGTGACAAGTGAATGAGCGAATAGATGAATGGCTAAATGGTTTGCTTGGCAGGCATTTTATTGAAATTTTCAGAAAATTAGAACAAAAAATATTGTTTGGTTTTGGTTCTTTTTGGTAACTTTCCAACATATATTCTCAAGACCAAAGCTGGACTCATATTCAACAATTAGGTGAATGTCATAGGTCAGGTTTCCTAGAAGCAGAGCCTGAGGCAAGGATTTGTGCTCTTCAGGAAGCACTTACAGGTGAGTGAGTAAGAGAAGCTAAGCAAAGATGTAGTATCAGATCAAGTCCTCTCTTGGCCTAATCCCCAAAGAGTCCACCCTGCAGAGTCATGCTCACCTTGAGGCCATCTGTTATTGGCTACAGGTTTTCCCCTATGCGAGGCAGAGCCCCCAGACCTCCCAGTGCAGGGCAGTTCTTCTGAGAAGGCAGCAGCGGTGAGTTACCAGCCAACACTCAACAACAGCTGAGGATGCACCAGCTGGTGAAGGAGCTCTAGGCTGGGCAATAGCACCTTGCACCCCAAGAGTTTAATTGAAAATGTCATTTGGCTTTCAGAATGGCGGAAAATCTGATATTATGTCATTGAGCTTATCTTGACAGTGGATGTGTGAGATTACTTCAAATCCTTACCTGTCTGAGTGAAACAAGACACACACCACCCTATAAATCCTTACAGTCCCTTCAATTTCAGTAGGCTTTCCTCTTTGAGATGTTTCTCAAAACTTTTTAGACAAAAGCTTCTGAACATGCAGCAAAAACCTTTAGCAAATATGCCGGGAAGGGTGTGTGTGTGTGTGTGTGTCTGTCTGTCTGTCTGAAAATCAATATATGCAAATAAGGTGTTTTAGAATATTCAGAAAAGTGAAACCAAATTGTTCTTCTAGCCTAGAACACTACTTAATAATAAATTCTATTCACTAAATACAGCTATTGAGGAAGATTCACAGGGAAAAATTAGGATGCTATTTTATAATGACAGATACAAACAAGGCATTGATGTTGTATAGGAACGTAATTTGAACAATGGCAGAATTATGGAGTTTAGGGAACGCTTCTGCCTTTGGTCACCTTCTTCACTGACCCCATTTGGCTGATCTTGTTGAATTTCTGTATTGAAAGAGTGGGGTTGGTACCTGCACCCCACCCTCAAAACCCACCCACCAATGCCCCCCACTCTCAGTTGGCAAACCAGCAGAATTAAAACACTGATATTCCAAAGCTTCTCTACTGCCAGATAAAGGGCAAAATGCTTTAAAATTTTCCTGGAGAATACCAATTAAATAGTAAAAGTTCCTTTTCTATTTTATCTTCGGATTCTCTCTCTCTCTCCTCTGGGTGTGTGTGTTTGGGTATGCGTGTGTCTTTCTCAATGTACCTGTTAGAATTTTTTTTCCCCCAGGAAATTTTCTCAAAAACTCACAAAATGTTCCAAACTTCAGCATAGGTCTACACCCTGAGAATTTGTTATTCGTGAGCCAGGCCTTTTGAAGTCTGATTTCTCAGGATTGATGCTTTATCTTTAAACAGTGAACATGAACCGCTGACTCAAAGGGCCTTTGACAATCACTTAGGAATAACTCATACATTTGTGACTGGGCAAGGTCTCCCCTATGCAGGGAACCTTTTGTAAATATTACTTACTAGAACCATAACACTAATAGATGTAGTTAATAATTATCACAATGTGCCAAAACGGCACAGTTTGCTCCCTGATTACAATATTAAATTGCTATTGAGCTGTGGTATTCGCTTCAGGCAATACTAGTAAGAACCCCCCAAAGACCCTGGCTGGCCTCACCATATAAAAATGGAAAATGTTCCACTGTACACAATGCTCAGGCAGCAGTGGGCTTTGCCAGAAAACAAACACAAAACTCAAACAATAGAAGGAAAGTTTTATCAGAGCTGAAGTGTCCTTTCACTTGGGAACTGTCATCTCTCAAAAAGAAAAACACGCACACACTTGATAGCAGCTCACAAGGCAAGCCATTACTATGGGCACAAGTGACTCACGGTGCAGACAGAGAATGCCGCACAGCCAGAGCTGGAAGGCTTTGTTTTATTTGCATCCGATTATGACTAGAGATAGGCCAGTCCAGCTCTGAAAAGTTGAGAGCCCCTCAGAGTGAACAGGCTTCTCTCCCCAAGAACAGGGAGGAAATTTTCTTTTCCCACACACCCTCTCCTCTCTGCCTGACAGGTCAAGTGGCCTGGACAATAGGGCAAAGCTACTGAGAGCAAAACTGCAATTTAATTGAGAAGTGTCATTAGCTCCAGGACAGCACATTCAACAGCAGACACAATGGGGCACTTGTCATATGCAGTGCACGCCAATTCACCCCTCATCCGCCCACATGCTGCCATCCCACCTCCATATTTGCAATTTTGGAGACCCACAGTGGGCAAATGAGCACTTAGCAATCAATTTGCACACGTAGCCGCCCAGCCTGTGCAAATAAGAGGTTGGTTTGCCTACCCCAAGGACACAGAAGCACATCCAGGTTACACCTACTACTGAGGCTGAACTTAGTCTAAGCTGCTTTACAGGAAATCGGGGCTCCAGAATGTGGCATGGTCATGAGAAAAAGAACAGTGACTCTTAGGTAACTAATTAAAAGAGATTCAGCAAGAAGGATGCCACTCATGCCCTGACTCCTTCAAGCCAGGCAAACGCGTAAACAGCCAGCAAAATGCCTTTGTGTAGATTGGGAGAGGGTACACTGGAACCATCTGCAGCCCTCTTAGCAGCTGCACCGGCTCTAGCCTGTGCAGGCAGACACAGTAATGGATGTTCCTGGCACACAGAGGAGATGGTAAATGTCTGCCCCTTTCCTTCCTCCCATGCAGCCTGCTCCAAAGTACCAACGTGTGCTAGGCTGTGTCCATTCCCCAGGTCAGGATAACCTGGTGTGAGCTTGGAACTCGGTGGGCAATTCAAGCCACCGTGTCACCTGTAACACTAAAACTTCCCTGGAGAAACAGAGGATTTTTACCCTGCAGCCTCTAAGCAAGAGGCCCAGGCACATTGACTCTTGGCATATTTGATGAATATTTCATATGTTTAACATAAAGGGCCTTGTGGGTTTTTTTTAAAGTCTTTTCCTTGTTTTTATTTCTAAAAATAGATTTGTTCACTACAGATTTCTTTTTTCCCATATTAGTCTATGTTTTATGAATTCTTTAAGGATAAATAAGGTTCTTAATTAGTTCCCCATTCCCAAAGCTGTGTGACCTTGGGCAAGCTACTCCCCACTGTGTGCCTCAGTTTATCATCTCAAAGTGGGAATAGCGCTAATGCATGTGTATGTCATAGTACAAGTGCCTAGTGCAAAATCAGACTCCAATACACGTTAGCTGATGCTGTTATTATTACTGCTATTGTTATTATCTCTCATCTTTTATCCTCAGACTCTAGCCCAGGGCCGAGGACACAAAAGATGTTTAAAATCTGTTCTGTGACCAGCTGATTAATTGATTGGATGAATGAATGAATGAACAAACAAATGCATTAGGTGATAGGCAGCTTTCCATCCTGAGTTGCTCTCTCCCAATCATCATTCTTCCCAGGCCAGGAAATAAGGAGGTTCAGGTCACCTCACTTCATCTGCTACATTCTATTCCTCTCAAGTCTCCATGCCAGCTGCTCACACAACTCAATTAGAGAGGATGGCGATAGAATTGTGATTTTTCTTTTTTTTAGTCTCTTGTCTTGCACTCTATTGAGTTGGTGAATTGGAAGGGAACAACCAAGCCAAGTTTGTCCTAATGGTTACTTCCAGAAGTCACACTGGGAGGCAGAATTGGGGCAGGGAGAAACCATATCAGCTGCACCAGCTATGCTCCTCCAAAATACCTCCACAAGAAAAGAGGAAACCAATACAAAGGTGACTGTCTGGACAGAGGAGCCCATCTCAGGATAGAGTCTGAGCTCAATAGATAACACATCAGTGAAATTATTTATGGCAGTATTAGGAACATAAACTCCGAATTATGGAGATCTTCATCCTAATTCCAATTCTGACACACAAACCATTATAAAACTTTTGAAAGTTCTATGGGTCTCACTTTCTTTATCTGTGAAATGGGGATGAAATCAGCCTACAAGGGTTTGGGGAAGTATAAATAGAAGAATGCATGTAGAGAACTTAGGACAGAGCCTGTCCCGTTGAAAGTTAGGCATCTCTGGGGCTAATGAATCACTCCCCACCCTGAGTTCTCAGAAAACTGAGAAATAGACTCAGGCCTCCAAAATGGATCAAATATTAGTTTTGTAGCTGGTGAAACTGAACTGGAGAAGCTATCTTGGCGTAAGGTCACATTGGTCCTTCCACTCCTAGCTCTAAGCCAATGGCCACCCTGCAATCCACAAAAGGAGGAAGGGTTGAGGACTTCAATGACACAGAAACCTGCCTACTCCCCACACTGGTTGTGTCAGATGGGCCCTTGAGCTCCATTTCCTTCTGCTGTGCTAAGAGGACAAGCAGCTGAGTCTTTCCCATGGTAACCTGGGCTACAAAGTACAGCCTACAGCACACCTAGGCTACATGGTACAGCCTCCTGCACACATAGACTATATGGTACAGCCTCCTACATGCCTAGACTACATGGTACAGCCTACTATGCAGCTAGGCTACATGGCGTAGACTCCTGCACACCTATGCTACATGGTACAGCCTACTGCACACCTAGGCTACATGGTACAGCCTACTGCACACCTAGGCTACATGGTACAGCCTAATGAACACCTAGACTACATGGTACAGCAGCCTACAGAACACCTAGACTACATAGTACAGCCTCCTGCACACCTAGACTACATGGTACAGCTTACTGAACACCTAGACTACATGGTTCAGCCTACTGCACACCTAGGCTACATGGTACAGCCTACTGAACACCTAGACTACATAGTACAGCCAACAGCTCACCAAGACTACATGGTATAGCCTCCTGCACACCTAGACTGCATGGTACAGCCTACTGAACACCTAGACTACATGGTACAGCCTCCTGCACACACACAGTTCTAGTATTTTCTACCCCTGTTGGGTAGAATCAAGATTAGTCTATTAATTTGAGAGCTTTATTTTTGCCTAACATAAGCACTCAGCATACATTTAACTCTAAGCACTATATTAATTCCATCCCATAAATACCAACATGCTGTATTTTATTTTTATTCATTTCAAAATATTTTGTTTCATTTTGGGCTTCTTTGAATCACAAGCAATTCAGAGATGTTTTACTTGATTTCTAAATAATTGGAGATATTCCATCTATTTTTGTGCTTTTCATTTCTAATATAATTCCATTACAATTATAAACATTTTTATGACTTTTAAAAAATTTTTTCATGTTTAATAGGGGAAAATACAACCTCTCTTTGTGAGTGCCTTATGTGTATTTGAAACAGATATATAACCTTCTGTTGTTAGGTTTAATTGCTTAAAAACATACAGTAAGTCAAGTACAGGAAAAAAAAAAAACCTTCCAGAACATCTAGCTTGCAGTTCAACCTCTGTCCTTGTTTGAGATCTATCTAACCCAGCCTCTCAGATCTCAACTTTTCCTTAAAATCCAGTAGATTTCATTTTCCCATTTCTATCTATCTGGATTAGCTTACTTGATCTCAGTCTTTTCTTAAGAATATTCTGTTCTTCGCAGAATGTTTTCTAATCAGAATGACTTTTCTTCCAATCTTCCATTGTTCCTGTTCCTATTTCTAAATCAAATCTCACTATTAAACCTACCCAGTTCCTCCTGGAAAATCTCAGCAAGCCTGAGTTTCTAAAAACCCACATAAAGTTTTTAAAATTTTCTTCATTATATTAAAAAGATGGCATTACAAGAATTCCATTGAACTTTTTTCTCCACCAAACTTAAGAGGATGACATCTGCATACTTTAAGACCCATTCTTTCAGATTCACTAACAACAATTTGCTTGTGTCTGAATTCAGGGCTGGGTCCTTGAAATATACAACCATAATAGATGATTACATAATTAACAAGAGAAAGCTACTTTGAGACCACAATGGGTGAGAAGAGGTTCTGGCTTCAGTAGCACAAGCCACATGATACTAAGCGGATGGTCTTGCCATTGTTCCTTCCTTGACTCTAGAGCTGGTTACAAGTCAAAACAAGTTAAAGAACAAGATTTGAAGCAGCTGACCGATAACTGCCACCAATTCCTTTATAATTTAAAGGCTGGAACCATACATACCGGTGCTCCTAAGTCTTGGCATGCAGAGAAACATGTAAAGGGAACAAAAATGTTTCCATTTACCAAAGCCAAAAAACCTGTACAACAAAAGATACTTTCATTTTATACCCAGTGCACCTGCTAAGGTCAAAAACATCAACCCCACTTCCATAGCCTACACCTGATAAAAATAGCCACACACCTGTGACTATCAGCAATAAAGATGTCACAGATTATAAAGAATAATCTGAGAGATCCACCCTTTCCAAAGCTTTCTTCCAAACCACATCACCAACACAATGTTTAGGTCCCCAAAGAAATGTCCAGCCTTGAGGTTTCCAGGCATTTATGATATATAGGAGTTTGAGGAGGCTCCTAAATTGCACGTACTCTCCATGCCAAATTGTAAATCAATATGAGAGTCAAAGATTGAAATACAGATTTTATTGCCAATACAAAGACAGGGGGAAAGGAGCAAGCTCTAAGATGCATAGTTACATTTTAAAAGCTAGGTGCATAACTCTACGTGGTGTGCGTCATTGTTATGTTGGTCTATATGTATACATGACCAAAGACCAAGACAGATCTTTATATCATCCATTTTGTCTGGATTTTAGAATCCGTACATGGGAGGCAGATAATTAACTAAGCAGTCACTTAAAAGATTATGGCTCGATTCAAACCCCTGTTGAGCGCAGTACTAAGTAAAGAAAGGCTGTACATACGTAGCCACCTGTAAGCCATTATTAACCCCTTTCATTAGAGAAACAGTGGGCATCACATTACTGCTGCTTCACCAATCACATACATCTTGTACACCCGTGGAAACCCACCAGTGAAAGATGTGGAGAGGAGAGAAGGTTCCTTCTAAATACTACTATGTTGCTACACAAGGGAGCTAAAGAGGAGTCTAATCAAAGATTGGAATTTGGTTGACACAACTACTACTCCTTGACACAATTAGCCACATTATTAGTGAGCGTGCTCTGGTGGTTCCACTGGTGCCTACCCTTAGAGTTCAGCACAGGGATTGACACACTTTTACAATAGGGCCAGATAGTAAATTATTAGAATTGGGAGAGACTTGTAATGTTTTTCAACCTTTTTTAACTCACAGCACATTTGTAGTTAAACTACCATGATACACATAAATTATGTTGATCAAAAAAATGGTAAAAAAACAAAAAAGAATATACCTACTGTGCTTTGAACATCTTTGAAAATAACAATTAATGATCTTTAAAATTGTTTACAGCACACCCAAGATCCTCACTAGTGTGCCACGGCACAGGGGTTGAAAATCACCCTTAGAGAAATGTTGACACGTAGACAGAATAGAAACAAATGGGTGAGGCTTGGTTCCAATCAAACTTTCTTTACAAAATCAGGTAAGCAGTAGTTTGCCATCCCATAGGCTAATCTGTTGAGTGAGGCAACTTTACCTAAGAAATTTGACTGGTATAGGCTCGGTGCCCGTAGCACAATGGTTACAGCGCCAGTCACATACACTGAAGTTGGCAGGTTCGAACCCAGTGTGGGCCAGCTAAGCAACAATGACAACTGCAAGAAAAAAAATAGCCAGGCCTTGTGGCAGGTGCCTTTAGTCCCAGCTGCTTGGGAGGCTGAGGCAGGAGAATCACTTGAGCCAAAGAGTTTGAGGTTGCTGTGAATTGTGACACCACAGCACTCTACTGAGGACAACATAGTGAGACTCTGTCTCAAAAAAAAAAAAAAAAGAAAGAAAGAAAGAAATTTTCTGGTATAAATACAAGGAATATCTCCATGACCTGGGTCTTCACCATCTCTTACTCAGACTACTGTGGCAGTTTCTAACTGATCCCTGGCCTCAGGTTCTCCCCACTTCAATTCACCCTACGTCCACCACCATAGTTTTATCTACAAACTTTGATCCTGATTACATGACTATGTGACATAAAAACCTCCCAGGCCTTCCAGTTTCTTAGAGAAGGAAGTCCAGTCTTTTTAGCACGGCTTAGAGCGTCTCTGTCCGGTTCCAGCCTACCTGTGAGTCTTTCCTCCATATGGCACCCTCCAGCTCTACTGAGGTGTTGAACATTCCACAGATACACCACACTCTGTTATGGCTTCAAATAGTCACCTGTGTTGTATTAGTCGGGGTAATTAATGCCAACTGCCACAAAGACAAACTTAATACAATAAAACTCTGCTTCTCTTTCACACACAGGTATGAGGCAGGTCAAAGGAGGTTCTGCTCCAAGCAGTGACTTCAGGATCCAGGTTCCTTCTTTCTTATAACTCAGCCCTCTCAACCCCTTATTACCAAGTAGGAGGAGAGAGAGATGGCTGAGACACCACATCAGGGCTTCAGGGCCTGGGATACTAGCTAATGCCTCATTTCTACTCGCAATCCTTTTCACTAAGATTTAGTCACAAAGATCCACTCCAACTGCAAGAATGTGGGAAGTTCAGGGAAGCCTATGGACAATTTGTGAGCACAGTCACGTACAGTCTGCCACATCCACTATGTCCTTTGCTTGGAATAGCTTTCCACTTCTTCTCGTCCTAGTGAATATCTTCTAATCTTCCAGATCCCGATCAAACATCACCTTCCTGACCCTTCAGACAACTATATTCCCGTAAGTTTCCATACAAATCTGTGCATGGATCATTTCATTTCAGAAAACATGTTATCTTTCTCATCAGGAACTCACTTCCCAACACCACGCCAGGCACCTATACACATAATACATATTTTTCTATGTATACAAATGAGCCCTCCAAGATAAGACATAGAAAGATTTGCCCATAGAAACAAAAAATCAAAGGAGATTATCTTATGAGTTCTTATAATGCATCTATACCCAATTATAGTACTATAATTACTATATAACCCAATTATAGTACAAGAATATGGGGAAAGGGATAAGGGAGGGGAGGGAAAGGTGGGTGGAAAGAGGGCAAATGGTGGGATCACACTTATGCTGCATCTTAGAAGGGACAGGTGAAACCTACTAAATGCTGAACAGAAAAGTTTTCACATAATAAACGAGATAATCTCATGGGAAAAAAAAAGAATGAAACTACCTTTGGTAAGTAAGCTCACAGAAAAGGTGATTTCTGGACCAAATTTATTGAATGTTAAACCATCTAAAAGAGCCACATGACTATAGTGTGTCCTTTCAAGTTTAAAACAATAATATAACATTCTGATCCTGGAATCTGAAGACGAGAAGAGTTTCCAGTTGGGAGCAGGAGTTATTGCTAAGATACACTTCTAAGAAAATGAGAGGAGTAGGTGGGTGGTACAAATATTTGCAGGTAGCTAGCCACCTTAGTGGCCTCAGACTTGCGTGTGTGCTATGAGACATTCTGTCATCCACCGGTGCTGACTTTGAGTGCCTTCCCATGCCTAATCTTATCTTTCTTATGTCTTTAAAATAAAGACCAAATTCAGGAAAAGCTAGTGGAGAGAAATGGCTTTCCAAATCAGAGAAATGTTAAATACTGGAAAAGTTTCCAGACGTCTGCTTTGCAATTTTTTTGTAGCCTGCTGTATTACGAACGGAGGTTAGGTAACCATAACAAAAAACAAAACGAATGACTTCAGTGAAAACTTTGCCCAGGGCAAAGCCAAGAGGTGTGATATTTCTGTTGGATTACAATCAACAGAAGCAACTTGCACTCCTGTCTGTCTTGTTCAGAATTCTGGAACTAAATATAACACATTTAAAGACTTTTTAAGATGTTTGAGCTTTTGATAATTTCAGTCGCACAGTTTGGTCGGCCAGGTTTTATCCTGCCTTACCCCAAAGCATTCATTAAGGAATCTTAGTCATGAATTTGTGGCTAGTGCAACTCAGCTGCCTTAATATCAGTGTCCTGTGATTTATAAGCTCACTATTTTCCTGGAAGGATCTAGAATCGTATTAGGTGTGACTGTCCTACACACGTCCCTCAATGAAACCCTGCTATTAGCACCAAATATTCCAGCAGACTAACTAGCTGTGGGCAACATCTCAGCTCGCTGACAAAATCTGCCATCAGCCTCGATTAATTTGGAGAGCCTGTCTCATCAGAAAAGCTCCATGACAAATCTGCTTCTGCGGCCGGTGTTAACACACTGCTATCAGGGCAACAGTCAAAACAGATTTGAGTTCCGGACTCCTGTGAAAACCCAGCGCTGAGGTAGGCTCCTTGCTCGAGGAGAGGAGTTGCCCTTTCTGAGGGTGAAAATTGGTTCCGTGGGGAAAGCTCCAGAGCAGTTTCACCCATTAAAATGTGGCCGGACGTATTAGGAAAACAGGAGGGGTTGAAGCAGTGTGTGCAGATGCCATGGGGGCTGGTAAAGAACCTGCCCCAGAAAGTGACACTCAGAGGCTGGAGGCAGGTGTCAGTACCAGAGCCTCGTTACCACTAGGTTGCTTGACGCGTGCTCACCGGGTTTAGACTGACTCCATGTCAAAATGAGTAAAGCCAGGGCGGAATGTCACTCTGGGGTGCGCTCGAGCAGAATGAGAAACCAAAGCCACTGGAAAACTCTCAGAATGGAAGAGCGCCCCCTGCGGCCAGAGCGCTAAGCGCAGCTCGTTCTCAAGCAGTGGTTCTCCAGGGGTGGCCCCCTGCCTGCAGCGTCAGCGTCGCCACAAACTTGATAGAAGCGCTGGTTCCCTGGTCCCAGCCTAAACCTACTGATCCAGAAACCTCAGAGGCAGCGCCCAGCAGTCTGCATTTTAAGGCACTCCCAAGGGTTTCTGATGCTAGTACAAGCAGAACTGTATTCTTGAGAACACAGAGAGAGCTTCAAGTTCACCTCCTAACCCGACCACCTGCTCAACAGAAGACCTTACGGACATCAAGTTTGCTGTTCTTCCATCCATCTCGTTGCATCTAGAAATGCCTCGTCACAGCAAACACTGTGGCCCAAATCCACTACCTCATCCCCTGCCCTTATGGAAGCTGCTATTTCTTCTGCAAAGACTCTGGGATTGCCTACATTTTGCATAAATCTAGATCTTCTGAGGAACTTAGTAGAACATGGTTTCCAAAAAAACAAAAGGTTTGCAGATTTGCAAATTTTCTAGGGATAGAAAAGACTCAAAAAGTTCCAGACAAGAATCTGGATAGATTAGAGGTTAGCAGATCTGGCTGGCTGCCTATTTTTGTAAGTAAAGCTTTACTGAGGTACAGCCATGTTCGCCCATGACGTACTTCAAGGGGTGCTATGGAGCTGCCACAGCAGAGTTGAGTAGCTGCAACAGAGATGCGATGGTCTACAGAGCCTAAAATATTTACTCTCTGATCGGTTACAAGAAACAGCTTCAGAGCCCTGGTCTAGGTGCGTCATCAACCTCCCTGAAGTAGGAACTCAGAGCAAGGGGAAGCTTGGTGGGGTCATGAGCAGGAGAGGTGCAGGGGCTTCAAACCTGCAGCAGAGAAGGCTGTGCCCAAGAGCAGCCTCATTCTTCTGGGGTTTAAAAGCCCCATGGTTGACTCTAGCCACAAGGGCAGGGCCCCCAGAAAACAGCCTGATCTTTAGGAAGCTCCTCTCATAATGACAGACATACTCCTCCACAGGTGATGCTTGGAGAAGTGGTGGCTATCTGATTGGCTCTTCCGATTCAGGATGACAGAAGCTTATCCCAGTGCACTTAGAAAGTTCATTAGACAAAAATCTGATCTGAATCTCTCAACTGCAGCTGTGGTTTTTTGTTTTTTTCTTTTCTAAGAAATTTGGCAGGGAGTGAGGGGGATAAATTCAAACTTCTAAGCTAGTTTAATTAATTCAGCTTAGAATGTGTGTAATTGCTCATTTAACATCCCTCTCAAAAATCATACTGCAAATATTCCAACTCCATACTTGTAAAGATCATTTTAAATTTATAGGAACCAACTTCCAGCAGACCAGAAAGCTGAACGTAGTTTTGACTTGTATCATCGCATAAACAAATGCTTGTTCCAAATGTAACCTTCAGGCATTTTGGAATTAGGAAGTTCTAATCTCTTAGAAACACAGATGGGCAGTTAGCTTACTCATGTCAAGGGAATCCTTAGTGTCCGGTGGTAAGAAAACCAACTGATACCTCTGAGGTTACAAAGGAAGTTTTGAAAATTGTCAGCTTTATAAACAAATGAAAAATTAGTTAGAATTCCATAAAAATTCTAAAAAACTCAAAGTAAAAAAGAATTGTTCTAAAACTAATGTTTTAAATTATTTTAATTATATGTTATCCCAATGCATAAAATAGAGAGAAAAAATCCACCTCCCAAAGTTTCATCATCCCGACACAATAACAGTTACTAAAAAAAGAAAACTCATGAAATTTAAAATTTGAAAGAATCCATTTTCCTGCCAGAGAAAGAATTGTTTCCAAATTTTCAAAGCACTAATAAGAGCCACAAAGTTCAGTGATAACAGGTAACCATGACCCAAATAAGCATTTGTCCTTGGAAGGTATCATCAACAACATATTCTCCATAAGACCTTCCTCAACCTCAAGATATAATCCCGATCCTTTTTCTCCATTCTAATCTCCCTAATTTCTCTTTCTCCCTCCATTTCTTAAATGGCTATAATATAATTACAGCTTACATTTATTAAACTCTGTGTTGAACACTTTAGATGAATTATTCATCTAATTCTTGCAGGGGAATGGTTCACACCTGTAACCCAAGCACTCTGGGAGGCTGAAGCAGGAGGATCACTTGAGGTCAGGAGTTAAAGACCAGCAAGAATGAGACCCCCACCTCTACAAAACATAGAAAAATTAACCAAGTTTCACAGCAGGAGGCTGAAGCAGGAGTTTGAGCCCAGGAGCATGAAGTTGCAGTGAGCTATGATGATGCCACTGCACTCTAGCCAGGGCAACAGACTGAGATTCTTTCTCCAAAAAAAGAAAAACAATTGTTGCAAGAACCCTGTGAGTAGGTAACATAATATCTTCACGGTACCCACCAGAGAATCTGGAAGCTTAGAGAAGCAGTGTGACAGATTGTTCCTAGTATGACCCAAATTTGTTCACAGCTAACTCAATGTGTACCTATTCTAAAGGTGGCATCTATGTCTCTAAGCCTTAAATTTGGGCTTGGACATATGAATTGTTGTAGTAGATGGTACAATAACACAGATGAGACATAGTCAAGGCTATATTAGATGCTTGCTCATCGAAGCTTGGCCTCTCTTGCTGCCAGAGCTTTCAGCCATCCATTAAAGAAACCCAGGCTTGCTGGTTACATGAAGAAAGGTTACAAAGTGCCCAAGTCCCCAGACATATGAGTGAGCCCAGCCAATTATATGAGAAGCAAAAAGAAGGTTTCCCAGCAAAATCCAGCTGAATTGTCAACTCACCAAATCATGAACAAATAAATGTATCATGACTTTTTAAGCCAGTAAATTCTGGGATAGTTTGTTACACAGCCAAAGCTAACTGACACAAGTATTTTGCCCAAAGTCACACAGGTAGAATTAAGATTCAAACTCAGGTGGTCTTTACCCTGGAGTTTAAGTGCTTACCCCTGGCATACTTTGAAACTCCCGTGAATCTAGTCAGTGCCATGAGTAGAAGCGACACTCAATGGTGATACAGTGTCCCCTTAAAGACACCCATAACAATGAGTTACCTGTCAATCTGTAACCAAAGATGGGCCCATTTCTCATGTCATGCCATTAGTAGCTCATTTTTAAATTCAGGCCAAGGGCACATGGGAAATAATTAGGTACAGTGTTGCTGTCCTCCCATAACAAATTTGAGGGCAATTCTTTATTTTGGCTAAAGTTAAACAGTTTGTGGCAACAAATGTTACTTATACTTTCCTAGGAATACAAATGTATTTGCTTTTAATCAGTTGGGGACTCATTAGTGAGACTGTCTTTATCTCCCTGAGTCTTTGCCTTTTTTGCTTGTTTTTGTTGTGGGTTTTTCTCTCCTGTATTAGTGTTTTGTTTGTTTTCAGCAGAACCCTCTGAAATAAACTCTAACAGCCTGAACAAATCAGAAACTGAAGTAATGTCAACTTCAATATCAGAGTCAACTCCAATAATCTACCTTTTCCCACAGTCCTTCCCTGTGCCTTACAAAATTGAATGAATAACGGATTTTTAACAATAAAAAGGCTATCATTCAAATAATCAAGTTTTATGAAGCATCAACCTGGTGCAGAACCACTAATGAGAAATTTTCTGGCAAAGATGATATATGAAAGCATTTCTAAGAAACACAAAGGTTTTTAAATATTTCTCCATAATAACAGACTCTTGAATGATATGCAGATATATGATTAAAGTGAACAAAAATAGTTTGATGTAAAATAGACAGAGATCATGTAGAAAAGTAAATTTGAGATACCAAATATGCCAACCATTGTCATTATGACTATCTTATACTACATGTAGGCTGAAGGGAATCACTTATTCCCTCTCGTTTTCTCTACCTGCAAAATGTGTCTCATAGCCTTTGTTTTGTGGAATGATCAACATAGTATTTCAGTAGTGGGCTCAGGAAAAGTATGTCTTTGAGATTCTAGCAGTTCTTAAGCAGTTATCAATCCAGGGCCTGGCCAAAATTCTGCCATAACCCCCTAATACACACAGTTTCAGTGACATCTGTCCTCTGCAGAGACAGTTCCCCTTGGTCCCTGCCTGCATCAGAGAGGGTTCCGGCTGTGTCTTTGAGATACTCCCCTCCTGCCCAGCAAATGTAATGTCAACACTGTGTGCAGCTCTGACACTTATTATCTGGTGTGCCCCAGGGACAGATTTAGGCCACCAGCCACTTCTAGAAGCATCTGGTGAGGGTGTCAGCACTTACCCTCCCTATGTGTATTCTGACTAGCCCTGTTGCCCTGGTTTCTGGTGCCATTTTCCCTCCAGATCCTGGTAGAACCCAGACCCATCTGGGCACCACGGACAGCGAGCTGAACCCTTGCCCCTCGCTGGACTCCTGCAGCCTCAATCTGGTCTTCATTCTCTTTCTTGCACATAATCTTGGGTCTCTTGGTGGTGACAAGAGCTGTAGCCTCCCAGAGACTTGCCTTTATACCTCTCTTCTCTCCCATCTTGGATTTTAATGAGCACTTACTGAGAATTAAGTGTCTCAACCATTTGGATCTGGTATCCTAAACAGTCATCCCTTCCCTGGGAAGAAAATTGAAATTGGCCCCAGGGCCTCAGGAAGTTTCCCCTGGTCTCTTCTCTGCACTGATCCCAACAATCCAAATTCATCTGCCTTCACCTGGTGGACGCATTACACCATTTAAGAGAGAAAAATTATCTGTCCAGAAACCCAAAGGACCATAAGGGTTGTGTAATGCCAGTGAGCCACTGCTAGGGTGTCAACAAAAAGAGATGATTACTTAGCTCTCGCTTCTTTATCCTAATATTCTCTGTCATTTCCCAAGGAGAAAAGGACATTTGGGTGAGGAAGAAATTTACTCTTTCTCTTGTAGATTTTTCTTCTGCTCGCCCTTCCTAATCATGTGGTTTTTGCATCTTCACATTGTGCCGACCTCTCTCCAGTGCACTGTGGGAAACAAGGGCTTGGCTTATAATCTACACTGTAGTTGACTATAAAATTGCATTATGTGTTTCCTTTCCATCCCTGTGTGTCTGAAGGAGTGGTGTACCTTTGATTCATGCTTATCACTGGTATTTCAAAACCAGACTGTGTATTTGTTCTTAAAAGAGGAGAGTTGAGTGGTTGAGGATGAATTTGTTTTTCTGACCCAGTTTCATTCAGAAAGGGAAGATGGATGAGATCAGCTTGGCTCTTGAACTCCCTAGTTCCATGAATTCTGTTTTTTTGCATGTCCTACAAAATGCACATGCAGATTCTTTGTACCTCAAAACTCAGAGTCTAATGCCTTTTTCTCAACCATAAACCATGAAATACTCAAGAGGCCATAATTTCCTTTCCTTTCAAGTGTGCCTTGGCACTATCAAAAACTCTCTCTTAGAAGTGCATTTTCCTTTAAGCTCAATTTACATGGAATGAAGAGCTTTGGGCAGCTAGCTGCTGGAATTCTTTCAGTATCTTGTTTGCCTGCAAAAGGGCATTTACTCTTGACATTTTTGAAGATACTCATTTTACAACCCAATTTTCACACTCAAATAATCACCATCTGGGTTGTCCAGTTTAGAATAATCACTGAAGGCAAGTGTAAGCTATTTTTCCCTTTGTTTTGTTTTTCTTTTCCTTGTGTTTCTTTTGTTTTGATTTAATTGGTGGGAGCATGATCAGACTTAGTCTTTCATTTCTGAGTACTGTTGCTTTATATGAAAATGAGAAAGAAGGAAGAAAGGAGGGAGGGTGGAGGAAGGGGAATAAGGAAGAAAAAAGGTACCTGGTAAAGAGCAAAATGCGCTAAGCTCTAGTGAGTTTTTTCTCGTGAAACATTATCATTATCGTTGTTGCTCATACTAATTCTGTTGCACATTTTTACATAACCCACCAATTTGAGATTTTTTTAACATGTAAAAGCCAATTTGTCTACGTAATGCACTTGATTTGTAAGTCGGCGAATTTTTTTTTTTTTTTTTTGAGAGTGAGACTCAAAATGTCTCACTATGTTGCCCTCGGTAGAGTGCCATGGCATCACAGCTCACAGCAACCTCAAACTCTTGGGCTTAAGGGATTCTCTTGCATCAGCCTCCCAAGTGGCTGGGACTACAGGTAACTTGGTGAATTTTTAAAATAATTAATTTTATAGTGTGCTTGGGTCCTCCAGGTCTGAGGAAGATATCTCCAAATGAAGCAACTGATACCTTTGAAGCCCTCAGCCCTGCACTTCCCCCTTTGTAACATTCATCACACTTATAATTTAGTAGAACCTCCAATGATAACCACCTCCCTACATTGACTACTTCCTGAAGTTGACCTAATTTTCATAGACCAGACATGTACCACATGGACATATCAGTATAGTAGGCCTAGTGCCTTATGTTGACCACCTTGGTATGTTGACCAGTGTTTAAAGTCTCTTGGGGGGTTCAACTTACAGTGGTTCTCCTGTACTTATACTTTCTACCTGGTAAGTCCTATAATACCACATTCCATGCCTTTTTTATTTACTCCTGAAGGTGCAACACTCCCTCACATTATTTTTTACACTTTCAGTGAGCCCTAGAAGCATTTATTAGTTGAATTAAATAGATGAACACATGTTGACTCTACTTTCTTTTCTTTCCAAAAAGGCAAATTTGAGCTCTTTAGACCATATAAATCTCCATCACACAAATTATTCTCCCTCATAGTCCAAAAACAAACAAAAAAAGGATTCTTGGGAAAAATGCATTTTTTTCATATTAGAGTTTATGTGGGGGTGGGGGGAAGCACAGAACTGCAGGAAGAACTAACACGCCAAGCAATTGCAGAATTCCATGAAATTCTCTTCTCTCATCCACTTAGATGATATTGAAGGCTAAGTCTGGTGGAAAATACTTTTCAGTGAGTTTATGTTTGTTTCAAGAGGGGGCAAACACAAAGTGAACAGAAAAGCACAAATCTCCGATTCAGTGTGTTGCCACTCTGCACGAAGCGTTCACAGGACTCAGTGACCACTCGGCAGTGAACAGACACTGCGCAGAGGCAGGCAAGACAGAGCTGGAAACCATATGGGTTTGTAGTAAAATAACATAGCTTATCTCCACAGGTGAGAGGAAGTACCGGTGGGAGTAAATACTGTATGTCATTAAATTTAAACCAAACACATATTAAGAGCTCTGTTTTGATCTTTGTTGGAGGAAAAACAAATACATTGGACAACTGGAATAAGCAAGGGGCTGTCTGTTCTCTGGCAGGGCGGCGTGTTTGCGGCTACGTATTGCAGCATTTCTACAGACCCCACGTGAGCACATCTGGAGAGGCAAAGCAGTTTAACATCTGTGCTTCTGAAAATTAGAGTTATTGTTGAAGCCACATCAGTGACCGTGCCTGGGTTTCTATTAATAAACCATGTGACTTATTTTAACTATTGTTTTTGTTGTCTTATACCAAGGTTAGGGTTTTCCTTACAAAAGCAAATTCTCATATAACATCAGACCCCTAAATAGTGCTTTCACGGGGATTGAAGAAACCTAGAAAGATATAAATGATCCAAATTAACTGAAATCTGTAGCATTCCTTCACAGGAGAAAAACAAATGCCTTCATTCTTCACACCGTATAGTAGTCTCCCTGATCCACAGTTCTGCTTTCCACCGTTTCAGTTAACCTGAGTCAACCTTGGTGCAAAGACATCAAATGGAAAATTCCACAAGTAAATAATTTATACGTCCAGGTTGTGACTCATCCCTTTGTCCGGCATGCTGTAAACACTCGCCCAAATGTCATTTAGTAGCCATCTCATTATCAGATCTGTTGTCCTGGTATCACAGAGCTTATGTTCAAGGTCGGCAGTAAACTAAGGCTTATGTCCAATGTGTATGTCATTCATCTTACTTTTTTTCATCACGTGAAAGAAATAGACACTTTGTCATATCTCATTGGCACAAGAAGAAGAGTACAGTACAATAAAATATTTTGGGACACAGAGATTTTACCACGTTCACATAACATTTGTTACAGTACGTGGTTATAATTATTCCATTGTATTTTTTTTTTTTTTTGAGACAGAGTCTCACTATGTCACCCTCGGTAGAGTGCCATTGTGTCACAGCTCACAGCAACCTCAAACTCTTGGGCCTAAGCGAATCTCTTGCCTCAGGCTCCTAAGTAGCTGAGACTACAGGCGCTCACCACAATGCCCAGCTATTTTCTTGCTGCAGTTGTCATTGTTTTTTAGCAGTCCTGGGCTATGCTCGAACATGCCAGCCTTGCTGCATGTGGTTGGCGCTGTAACCACTGTGCTTCGGGCACCTGTTGTTGTTAATCTCTTACAATACTTAGTTTATAAATTAAACATGTATAGGGAAAAAATAGGCTTTTTGTAGGATTTGGTGCCATCTTCAGTTTGGGGAACCTCCCCAACAATAAGAGGGGCTCCCATACTCAAATGATACGGGCACTCAACACGAGGATTCGCAATATCTGCCTCTATAACACCATGAGCAACAAAAAAAGTACAATGATGCTCTCAGGCTATAAAATATAGATTCATATCATACAGAAGATATCCATTTGCCAATTTCTACATGTCATTTTTATGACAAGTTGAAGGTAATATGTAAGATCAAAGGTGAGTCAGTGAGCAAATGACAATGACTCATGTCTCATACTTGAGTTCGGGTCTGGTGGTCTCAATGACTCATGTCTCATACTTGAGTTCGGGTCTTCTGGGAGGTTCTCCACCATCTTGTACTAGGAGTATTCATGGTAAAAAAGTATCTCTCTATGCTTTTTCCCTAAGCAAATGATTAGTCTGTTTGGCATAAAATCAGACACCATCTTATTGGTGTCTAAGGAGCATGTTGACTATTATGACAAATAAGCCCCAGAACTTTAGTGGCTTGACACAATAGAATTTATTTCTCATTCATCTAACAATCCAGTGAAGGTTTATTTTTTGTTTGTTTGTTTGTTTATTTGTTTTGGGGGGTTTTTTTTGCAGTTTTTGACCAGGGCTGGGTTTGAACCCACCACCTCTGCTATATGGGCCCAGCCCCCTACTCCTTTGAGCCACGGGTGCTGCCCTTGTGAAGATTTTCTCTTCATATGGTGACTCAGGGACCCAAGCTCCATCCATCCTATGTTGCTACCATCCCCTGGGTCCTTAGGGGGCTCTGATTCCGTCCAGGGGAAGGGCAAAAGAGAGAACAGAGAAAGCCCTACCTACTTCAGAGCCTCAGCCTGAACATAACTCCATACCCTCATTACTCCTGTTTTATTGGGGGCAACAGGTCACATGGACACTCATGAATGAAAGAGAAGCTGGGCAGCTGACTCCTGGGACAACTCTGCATTACCAGATGAGGCACACAAATATTAAATTGATAAGCCATCTATACTGCAGTGTCTAAAGTAAATCATTCCTGATTTCCTCCTTAATTCTCAGGAGATTTGATTGGGAAGGAATCAATCAGGGGAAGAAGGAAGTGAACTCTGGGAGTTTTATATATCCTTTTCCTCCACCCACACATTTGAAAACTGGTAGTCAGTTAATGATTTTTTAAAAATGTACCTTAATGTACCTTAATCAGTTTCTGCAGCCTGCTCTTCAGAACCCTGGAATAGCTTCAGTGGCTAAATTTATGCCTTTTCCATTATTTGGTACCTGAACTTGGGCATGCTTGCAATGAATACATCCTCCAAATTAAAAAAAAAAAAAAAAAAGGATCACAGGCAAAAAAAGGTACTTGCTTTTAGTCATTCCTGCAAAAATGTCACTCACACTCTAATGTCAATCGGCCCACTGAAATGCATGTATATAAATAGCAAGGGACCAAATAAATTACCGCTGTAGGAACTAGGAGTATGCCAGAACAGAAACAGCAGAAGAACCAATAGCTGAAGTTTGCACTTCACTTTGGGTCCACGCAAAGCCTTTGCCTTCACTCACCAGTAAAGAGACTACTCTGATCTGGATATAAGGTGGGCGTATCATGAAGAGAGCTTTAGCTCTTGATCCTTGGTACAGAAACGTTAAATGAATATTGAGCAAACCTACCTGAAACAGGACTCCACATTGTACTGAGACGCAGACACAAAATTTAGACTATTCACAGTCTTTACGTCCCCAAAGAAAAATGCCACGAATAAAGAGTTCCTGAGCACTCCACTCTCCTAGGAAAAGTGCCAGTGATACAGAAAGGATATTAACATCTAAGCAAACAATGACTCTTTCCATCTGGCTAACTGCTCTCAGAAAGCATCCTGGAAAAGAAGCCTCCTGGAAGTTTCAGCCCCTCATCACTTCTGCTCATTAGGCTGCTCTGTGAATCAGGAGTTCTGCCCTGGAGGACCCTCCACGAAGCAGTTAGCACATCCAGATGTGGACATGTCCTTAAAGGTGAAGTACAATGAGGGGGGCGGGGGGAGGACAGATTCACCTGCAGTGCGCGGAAGACAGAAACTAACTCAGCAATGTGTTCCATGAAAAGGAAAAGATGCTGTTGAATTTTCTCTCCAAGTGGTGCCATTATTTCCAACTAACTTACTCCTTCAAGCAACCCAGATAGTTTATTTTCCTGGAGTCCTTTTTCAACCTCGAATACACCTTCCTCTCTTTGGAACCCAGAGAGGAATGACGGCAGCTGAGAAAACATTCCTGTGCCCGGGAAAGGGAGAGACAGACGTCCTGATGATTGCTGCGCGGGGCTGGGATGGCAGGTTGTCACCCCAGGTGGATCACTCAGTCTGCATTAGGGAAAAGGAAATGATGTTGGGGGAGGGGGGGTTCTGCTTCTGCGAGTCACAGGGGTTAAAACTCAGCGAGTTTGTCTTGCAAAACAGAAGAAAATAAAATTCTCAATGCTGTGGAAGAGAATGCGATATTTCCTCCCACTTGTTCAATTGAGATTTTTGTTTTATGTGCTTTGGATTTAGCTCCTGGGTGCTCTCTGCTTAGTTTAAAAGGGTTTCCATCTCTACATTGTCATACATGGAAAAAATATACTGAGGTAGTGCGTCGTACATTGTGACTTTCATTTTGCTGTCAGACTGCAAGTTACAATATCCTGTGTGCACTAAAGACTGGGGGCTTTAAAAAAGGGAGCGGATCCCTCTGTATTCCGTGCAGAGAGAGCTACGGCGCTGGGGGGAGAGCCCGCAGCCCACCCCTGGCTGCCAGAGGCACGTCAGCCACACAGCCCAGATTTCAGCACCAGCTCCAACTGCGCATCATGGCGTTTCTTACCATGAAGGCCATTTCTTAAACACTCAGCAGAAAAGTTTTCATCTGGTGACATAGACTGGTTTGGGGTTCATTCAGAAAACGCTCATCTTATTGATTTAGTACCCAGTCACAAGCTGTGCCCAGATTTCTGTTGTTTTTCAGGAGTGGGAATCAATTCCTGGGGTGCACATGCAGACACATTCAGTGCCCTGCTCCCTCTCCCACACTTGTCTCTACAGCCAGACCTTGGGTGGAGGGGTGCCATCAGCCCCCAGCCGTACCTGAAATTTCCACCATGTGCTCACCATCTGCGTAGACAGCTCCACTCAGATAGAGCTTGTCTGGTGACGTGGCCAGATTCTGCCTGAGTCTGGAATTTTTTATTACTATTCTAAGCCTTATTCTAGTCATACAATTGGCTCCTGGGAGCCACACAAGAAGCTCTTTTGGAGGCCAGAGTGATTATTGACCCTGAGGAACGCTGTGCCATGGCAGCTGGAAACTACACATTCACCACGAAGGAGCTTCTGGACTCTTTCCCAATGACATGCAACAGCTCAGTGTGGAAGCAGAGTCCAGTGGCTTGAAAGCAGCCTCCGGGGACCACTCATGCTGGGGATTGTGCCAGAGACAGCACAGCCAGGGGACCTATGCACAAAGTAGGTCCTTGACCATGATGTGGAGACACACTCATGTTAAAAGGAAGGGAGCTAAGCGAGATGCATTCAGTCAGTAGGAGCGAAAAAGTGCACCCTCTCAGTTGCCTCAGTTCAGAAGCCAATTTAGACGTCACTACATGCCCAGCCAACAAGATACGAGACGACACTCTTTCTTTTCTGTTGTGTAATAAGGTTTGGGGGGCAGATAAACTCTTTTTAAGGAGAGGAAAGAGGGAGAAAGAGAGAGAGAATGAAAGAACACCAAGACCAGGACTGCAGAAGCAGAAGTAGTGGAAAAGAGAAGAGAGGAAGAGAATACGGAATTAAAAACAACAATCTTTACTTCTCCTCAAAGAGGGCCGTCAACTTACTTTACATGCCTTTCCCTGGGCTTTTAGATTCAAAAGAGCCTGACAGAGCTGGTACAGAGGTAAGAGGAGCTTTATTTACAACACCAGGCTGTTTAGAACTCCCATTTTATTCTTGGCAATTTGACGGTTTGGTCACGCCTTCTAATAAGTGAAACGTTCCACGGGAGTATTTGTTTAAACATCTCAGCTTCGGATACAGTAAGTTGCTGAAAGATGGTTGCTAATGGCACACATTCGATAATTCCTATAATGTGAAATCTCGGCCAGATTTAATGTTTGATTTCCCTGGGATTCACTCTCAAATTATAACAGACATTATGTATTCCACTCCCTGGACTTGGAATTAATTTCAAAACAGAGCAAAAGGGCATCCATCTTGGTGTCTGGTGGGAGTTCAGATCAGTAACATCCCATTTGTCCTGAAGTTTCTGAAGTTTAAAATACCTTTTCACTTTCTTTTCCATTTGATCTGGGTTGAGTCTCTACAAGGTGCAGTCACCCACAACACGTCTTTGTTTTTTTTGTTTGTGGTCTTAGATGTGCCGGGCTTGAGGAGTTAATACCTCAAACCTTGAAAACCGTATTGCTCCTCCAAGTTCCATCTGCCTAACTAGGGTGTACATTTGTGTTGTTATCATGATACAAAAATATTGCCGACACGCAGTAATCTGGCAGGACAAATAATTAAATAGCTACATCTACATCTTTTGGTGAATATCTGTCACAGAAACAGAATTCACAACATGCATTGCTTTGATTAATCAATCAATGCATTAGCTATGCTTCCAATACCTGGCCCAAGTAGAAAGCACAGTGGCTGGAAAACCTCCAAAAGTTTTAGAATAAAGCAACCAGACCTATGTTAGGTTGTGATCCAAAAATTCCCAGACAATAAATCTTTAATTTGCTGCCCTGGCAACTCTCACCAAATCTGAATTAAAAGAATATTTTCCACACAAAGCTTTGAAAGGATTTGCCTCCTGAACAGTTTTAAAAGTTTAACCTTTCGCTGAAGCATGCTTCCTGCAGTGCAAAAGGAAATAGAGTGAAAAAAAGACATCAAGGGATTAATTCACAAGTTTTACCCCCAAAATGAATGACAGCTGTCTGGGAGTTCAATTACACTGATGTCCCATTAGGTTCAAAACATCCTGGGTCTTGCAATTATCTCATAGATTTAATAAAACCTTGTTAGTAAAAATTTCACTTCCCTAATCTAGGTCTCAGCCCACTGAACCCACACACCTATCACTACATATGACTGCTATGAATGAAGTCCTAAGCAGGAAAGGAATTCAGGCAGTTCTTCCCAGTATTTTTCATTTTAATCTGACAGATCTTAATTTGACTATCTCCACCTCCTCCACTCAGAGGGGGAGCTTAGAGGTGGTGCTAAGGTTTTCGTTTCAAGTGAACAGACCGACAGATTAAGTGTGGTCTAGAATTTTGCCAGAAGTGGTAGAACTTTGGCAAAAGGTAGGCTTACCTTTATGTGCATAAATACCCATAGACTTGAAAATCATGGGAGAATTTTTTGTTCACAGTCACAAAAAAGAGATTTTATTTAGGAAGAACAAAAATAAAAAACTTAGAGAACTTCCAAAGAGAATTGAAAGTGGGTCCCTCTCATGAATGAGAAAAAGGGAGAGAGAAACCAAAAACCTCAAAGGCTCATAGAGATCCTCTCATTTCCCAACTAAGAAACTGAGATCAAAGGAAGAAGTGGCAGACCCAGCTTTCTGCAGCTGTGGGACACAGGGCCAGGAGGGGCGAGAGGGCTCTGTCTCCTCTGCTTCCACAAACCCCCTGTCACTGTCATTCCACGCACCTCCCTGGATGTTTCTGACTTCTCTGCTGCCTGCTCTAGCATGAGCTCACAGACAGTCGCAACGATTTCTTCTTGTCTCTGAATTCTCAGTGCACAGGACTGCGAATATAGCACATTGGTAAAGATTGTTATTTCTTTTTTTCTCCAATATAGTTCTCTTTCTCTTATTGTACATGTCTTATTTCCATACATTCTCATTGTTAGGAAAAGAAGGAACATTTAAAGAACACAATCAAAACTGCTAGAAAGTTCACCAGTCATACGCCCACTGCTAGTGTTCAAGTAAAAACCTTCTGGAAGACTCAGATTTATTCCTTATTTGTGATGCATACCTTGTCCCTAAATGACATTATGCTCCATGAGCCATTTAGTTAACTTGTTTCCCTATTTTCTTGGGTTTTTTGTTTTGTTTTGTTTTGTTTTTGAGAAAGAGTCTTACTATGTTGCCCTTGATAGAGTGCCATGGTGTCACAGCTCATAGCAATTCTCTTGCCTAAGGCTCCCAAGTAGCTGGGACTACAGGTGCCCGCCACAACATCTGGTTATTCTTTTGCTGCAATTGTCATTGTTGCTTAGCAGGCCCAGGCAGGATGCGATTTCTTCTTCTTCCCTTCACATCATAGTGGGGAGATCTTGCACATCTGCGAGTACACAGTACTGCAGAGTTCTCTTACATAAATGTGTCATAATGGATTGAACTTAAACTCCTTTTCTGGAATGTAGGTCATTTTCATTTATTTATTATCAGAACTAATATTGTAATAAATACTCTCATGCATGGAATTATGAATTGTTTTTAAATTTGGTGCCAAATTTATCCTCCAGAAATGCTGTAGCTACTTCTACTCTCACCAGCTTATTGAAGTGTGCGTTTCTCCACACACCTTCCACCACTGCAAATGTCAGTCTTCAATGTTCCAATATTTTGGCCAAAAAAAATTATATTTTAGGCTCGGCGCCTGTGGCTCAACAGGCTAAGGCACCAGCCATGTACACCGAGCTGGCAGGTTCAAATACAACCCGGCCCTCCAAACAACAATGATGGCTGCAACCAAAAAATGGCCAGGCGTTGTGGTGGGCACCTGTAGTCCCAGTTACTTGAGAGGCGGAGGCAGGAGACTCGCTTGAGCCCAGGAATTGGAGGTTGCTGTGAGCGGTGATGCCACAGCACCCTATCCAGGGTGACAGCTTGAGGCTCTGTCTCAAAAAAAATATTATATTTTAATATACAGTTTGGAGCTCATTAATGAGCCTTATGCATGT
>CAUYON010161992.1:0-18327 GCA_963573935.1 Arctocebus calabarensis | reverse complement strand
CAGGTTCGAATCCAGCCTGGGCCCGCCAAACAACAATGACAGCTGCAAACAAAAAATGGCTGGGCATTGTGGTGGGTGCCTGTAGTCCCAGCTACTTGGAATGGGAGGCAGGAGACTCGCTTGAGCCCAGGAGTTGGAGGTTGCTGTGAGCTGTGATGCCACAGCACTCTACCCAGAGTGACAGCTTGAGGCTCTGTCTCAAAAAAAAAAAAAAAAAAAAAAGCGAGACCCCCATCTCTACTAAAAGTAGAAAAACTGAGGCAAGAGGATTGCTTGAGCCCAAGAGGTTGCCATAAGCTCTGACACATGGCAACAGCTTGAGGCTCTGTCTCAAAAAAACATAAAATAAAATAAAATAAATAAGCAGGATGTAACTCATAAATTACATACTCTAAATGCAACTAACCTGTGCTTAAGAAACTATGGGTCTTAGACCAGCCAAACGTATAATGGTGTATCCTAGTTCCTCCTGTACCTTCTGGGTTAAGTGGTTTCTTGTCAGACTTGTGGATTTGGTCTTAGATTTCCTGAAGGCTTCATGAGAAATCAGCAATTCATGGCTCTGAGATCTTTTAATTTGACATCTTCTTCCCATGTGACCTAACAGGAAGAGAAAATGCTGGTCATAGAGACCTTACCAAGAAGGAGAGAAGATAGAAACTAGAAAAGGAACTGAAAGAGAGATCAGCTTGGGAAGGAGATAGAGGGTTCCTTGGAGTAGAGAAGGTCATACAATGAGAAATATGCAGTGGTGGGGCAGATGTCAGGGGCAGAGCCCATCTGAAGGCCTTCGTCTTATAAGTCAATAGGAGCAAGATTGCTTGGAGGGTGGGAAAGGGATAAGATTAAACACTGGAGCTTTAATGTGCCCAGTAAATGACACGCTTGTTCTTCATCTGACACTGAGAGCCAATTCAGAGATAGATGCAGACATCGGGCAGATGGAAATAAAAGTTAAGTTAACAAAAGTTATACTACAGGGTGTGGCTCAGGTCTTGCCAAATACACACCTAGAATTAGGAATACCCACCAAGTCCCGGGCAGCAGTAGCCACCGTAGGCCTCCCTTCCCACAGGCAGTCACCTGCCCACAAAGCTTACCAGGAGAGAGACCAGTATGCCAGTGTCCTCTTCCCCAAACTGCAACCAGAAAAGGAGTCTTCCAATAAAGGGCTGGGGCGAGGCCAGGAGCATGTTAATGGAAAGTCCTAGCACATAGAAAGAATGGGAATGGGAAAGGAATGGCCCCTCAAAACACAGACTTGAAGCCAGTAGGGAGGATTTAAGTCAAATGAGTTCTTTTTTAGGAGAAAAGTGCTAGCACAGGAGATAAGCAAGAGGTTGTTTGCAGAAACAATGAAGACCCAGATGAAATTAGATGACATGACTTTGTATCTGACCATGTCAATGCGGCTCCCGTGACTATCATCGATGACACGCTACAGCTCACAGGCAAGGATGCAAAAAGTAATCCATACACAAGGCATGGGTGCCACAGGGGGCGCTGTGCTCCAGGGAATAGTCAGTGGGGATGTCATTTGTTCGCATATGGCACCATACACATATTCTTTATCCTGTCCCAGCCCTGGAGTCCAGGTGGCCACAGGGTTAAGGCCTGGCACTATTGTGTTGGAAGTCAGAGAGAACCTAGGATATTAATAAGAGCTTTGCTTAGTGGCAGACCACAGAATCTGGCCTAAATAAAAAATGAAATCTAGCCAGAAAAGGCTAATGATTTAGATGAAATGAATTCTAGACTCCCAGGTGGTCTGAAGCACAACCATGTGGGTGTATATAAATGAGACAGCAAAGAGCTAGAATCCCAGAGAGCTTAATATCCTATTAGTAACTATTCAGTATACTAGTTATTACAAAGAATGAGAAAGCCAGAAGATTTAAGCCTCGAATCTTGTTCTTTTATTATTAGTCTTCATTTCACATATAAAAACTCTGTAAGTAAGCACAACAATTTTCTACTTTGTGTGTCTGCCCTATAATTACTAAACTTAAAAGGAGCCCTGGGTGAGGAAGTAGATGGAAATGAAAATAGCTGGATATAAAATTTAACATGGATAAGACAACTTTAGGATCTATAGAACTGGAATAAAAATATAGGGTGGGAATAATCTTAGAACTCAAGAATAAAACACCACGGGCTCTTGAAACACAGGTTTCTTCAAGTATGAACTAGACCGAGCTCTGCTAACATCACATTTTTTTGTGTTAACCTTTAACTCTATCATTAAGGAAATGCTCTCGTATAATTTATGAGATGCTTTGCAGGTGGAGGGTGATTGTTTCCCATGAAAAAATGACTACACATAAAACAAGTTTTAATGACTGGCTTACTACAGAACTCCAAATGTCTCAGCCCTATCCTTAGAAGAGACACGCAGAGACTCCCACCATGAAAATGTGAACTTGGACTTGATGTTTAATACATAAGAGTCAACGCAAAATCCAACAAACGTATACCATACATTGTCGGGGCAGGACTGGCCAGGTCTCAGCCTGGCTTATCTATTGTCTGGACACAGATGCTGCATGATCTTGCTCAGGATCAATTACCCTTAGGTGCCTGAGGGCTATTTGCCTCAGCAGAAGGAAGAGACAGTTTTTAAGGGAGAGAAACAGACTTAATATGAGAGTAAATCTTAGCAGTCTTCTTAGAGGGGCCTTAGGCAGAGGCCCTCTGAGCAGGAAGAGCAAGAGTCAGAGTGAGTGACTCCGTGAAAGAATGCGTGCTCCCCACCTGACTTCTCCAGTGGCTACTTATAGACGTGATCCCATGGCTATTTTCACCACAGGTGTAGAGACTGCCAATCACTGAGAGTTTCCTCTTGCGCTCTCCCATTCGGGAGAGCCAAATCCCTTCTCCATGCCCTTATCACCAAGATGTCACATTACCTAAATGTTACATGTGTTTCTTATAGTTACAGAGTGTTCTGAGCTTAACTCTCGCTTCTCTCTCCCACGAGCTATATGGTCTGCTATATCACATGGGGATTTTCTTAGAAGTTATCACACAAGGTACACAAAGGTACACGTTGTATTATTATTTGGATGAAACAGCAAACATTATTTACAATTCCTTACCCAAAAATGTGCTTTTGTTAAACTATTTTAAGGTCCACAGTCCAAGTCAAATCTCCTTAGGAACAGATACCAAGATATGGAGAAGATCCGCAGTGATGCCTCATATCTGAGAGTCGAGTCCTGGACACTGTGTAGGATTCACAGTTCATGGAGCACGTCCATTGACACAAGTATATTTCATTCTCATAACACTTATCACGTTACGACTATTATTGTGACTATTTTATAAATCCCTCACCAGTGAGGAGGCCATGGAGTGCCCTCATCCCTAATATGAACTTGGCATAGCTCAAAAGGAGTGCTAAAGGTGACAACATATGAATCAAAGTAGCCTTTGTTTCTTCTCCAAACTAATCGGACAAAAAGAGTCGCAATATATAATGTCAGTTAGTCCAGTACCATTATCTTTCACTTAGGTTTTTTGGGGGAGGCAGGAGGTCACCTCAAGTAGATCTTTCACTTTCTTAATTTAAAAAACAAGCATGTATGTGTGTGTGCATGTGCCCGTGTGTGTCTGTGTGCATGTATGTGTATGTGTGTGTGCGCGTGTGTGCCTGTGTGTGCACATGTGGGTGCATGCGTGTGAGTGTGTCTGCCTGTGCACGTCTGTGCATGCATGTGTGGGCGTGTGTGCTTGTGAGTGCGTGTCTGGGTGTGTGTGTGTGTCTGTCTACCTGTCTATGTGCTGCAGGTATGAAGACTGATTACGGCATCCAGGTGCATCCTTTTCACAGAAAAGCCCAAAGACCAATCAATGCTACTCTCTGAATCAAAGAGAAACAAGGTGTGGGGTGGTCAACATGGTGCGGAGTGGTCAACATGGTTATTAATCAAGACTGGTCAAGCAAATTAGGTTCTGGGCTCCTCAATGACCACCATAGCACATGTTAAGGGCAGGGCAGATACTGTCATAAAGCTAGTACAGTTTAAAATTCTATTCAAAGTTAGGAGATTGATTTGAGCCCAGCCAGTTCATAAGATTTCATTTGTTTCCAGTTTCCTCAGTTACAAAAGAATGGTAAAGGGTGGCCCTCAGGGACTGTTCCTCAGGCCTGCTGGTCCATAAACCATGTGTTTGGTGGTTAGACAAGTGGCTTCAGTGTCCTTTTCTTTTTTTTTGAGACAGAGCCTCAAGCTGTCACCCTGGGTGGCGTGCTGTGGCATCTCAGCTCACAGCAACCTCCAATTCCAGGGCTCTAGCGAGTCTCTTGCCTCCGCCTCCCAGGTACCTGGGACTACAGGTGCCCACCACAATGCCAGGCCATTTTTTTTTTTGGTTGCAGCCGTCATTGTTGTTTGGCAGGCCTGGGCTGGATTCGAACCCACCAGCTCAGGTGTACGTGGCTGGCGCCTTAGCCCGCTGAGACACAGGCGCCAAGCCTCAGTACCCTTTTCAAAACTATTTCTAAATGGGAGAATTTTTGCTGTGAAGTTAAGGCTACCCATAATGTGTAAAATAAAAACCTAGTGAAAACACTTATATGGCCTACAAGTAAATCCAAACACAGAAAAACTCACAGAAGCAGGGAAGAGAAGTCTGATCATAAATCTTCACCAACCTGTATAAGAAAGTTCACTTTGAATCACAAAAGTATCCATCATCCAAAGAAAATAGTCTCTTTGAGCTGAATACTTGTCATATGAGGAAAAAATAGTTATAAGTAGTTTGGCCACATGGTTTGAAATATTTGAAAGAGAGTATCGACATATTTGGTTAAACAAATATAATTTTGAAAACCCTGTAATAATCAACACAGCCCTGTCAATTGGCTGAGTTCCCTGACATCACTAGGATGGCTTTCATTTATCTGATTCTTCCACAAACATTAGAGGTAACTGCAAGTTCTAGAACAGGTGTACTCACACTGGGGTCATCACATGCCTGAGCACTTGGGGCTCTCAAGTCCTATGAGAATTTTACTTTTTCATTTTGAACTCACAGCAAGTGTAGGGGTGAAGAACAAGATGAGGCAAGAAGGGAGGATGGGGACAGATTCCTAAGTGTTTGAAACTGCATAAGGAACAGAAATCTTTGTAGGAGGAGGTTAAGGGCTGTTGTGGAATTGAAAGGGAAGATGTAAAGCTGTGTTTACATAGCACTTTACAGACTAGGGGAAAGCGTCAAGTCTATATCATGGAATAGGGTTACCAATGCAGATTACATGGTTTTCCTTTAACACACTCATTCCTACTCAAAACTGCAATGAAGTTTGGTTTTTACCTTAAGTGTGATTGGTAAGCTGCTACTGTTTTTAAGCAAGGAGTGACATGATTGTGTGTCTTTTTGTGATCTTTTTGGATCAGAGTGAGAAGATTTTGCAGGCAGAGAGACTGGCTATTCCTTACAACTATTTTTGCTTTATCAGCTTAGGATAACAATGAGGTTGCATATCTTGCAATAAAATGATTCTTTGATCCGTCTGTTTATTCTAAGAATAGCTTTTCTCTCTTGCTATTGTCTCCCTGCCCTTCTGAGGCCAGATGCAGGAGGTCCAGTGACACAGTGGAGTCCCTCTGCGCTGCATCAGAAGGCAAGAGGGCAAAGCCAACTGTCACTTTGCTCTCTCTGTGTCCTCCTGTCCCTTGGCCCTGGAAGTAAGTGCAACTGCGGACATATGAGGCAGAGAGGATTGCCTAAAATGTCATATTTCTGGCTGAAGGATAGCAAAAGGGAGCTCCAGGGAACTGGAAACGTCTAGGAGGCTATGAGAGGGAGGAACTTGGGAAAGTGACACCACAACGTTATGAACTCCAGAGCTCATCCTCCAGCTGTGGGAGTGGAGAGGCAGGGGACTCCTGCTCCTCATTCCCATAGCCAAGGCATTGAGTAGGATGAAATTAATGGAAAATGGTAAAGAACTCTGGAATTCTGTTCCTACATAAAAGCAACAGCAAAGCTCGCCAAAAAAAAAAAAAAAGAAGAACTGTCAAAAATCTACATTTTTCTCCCATTTGATCCTTTAATCCCACTACTGGGCATCCACCCAGAAGGAAAAAAATCCTTTTATCATAAGGACACTTGCACTAGACTGTTTACTGCAGCTCAATTTACAATCACCAAAACATGGAAAGAGCCTAAATGCCCAACAACCCAGGAATGAATTAACAAGCTATGGTATATGTACACTATGGAATACTATGCAGCCATTAAAAATGGAGACTTTGGCTTGGCGCCTGTGGCTCAGCGGGCTAAGGCGCCAGCCACGTACACCTGAGCTGGCAGGTTCGAATCCAGCCCGGGCCCGCCAAACAACCATGACAGCTGCAACCAAGAAATGGCCAGGCGTTGTGGCAGGCGCCTCTAGTCCCAGCTACTTGGGAGGCAGAGGCAGGAGACTCGCTTGAGCCCAGGAATTGGAGGTTGCTGTGAGCTGTGATACCACAGCACTCTATCCAGGGTGACAGCTTGAGGCTCTGTGTCAAAAAAAGAGGAGACTTTACAGCCTTTGTATTAACCTGGATGGAAGTGGAACACATTATTCTTAGTAAAGCATCACAAGAATGGAGAAGCATGAATCTCATGTACTCAATTTTGATATGAGGACAATTAATGACAATGACATGGTGGGGGTGGGGGAAGGAGAGAGCAGAGAGAGAAAGAATGAGGGAGGGGTGGGGAAAGGAAGAGCAGAGAGAGGGAAAGAGCGAGGGGGGTGGGGTCTTGGTGTGTGCCACAACTTTTGGGGGCAGAACACGATTGTAAGAGGGACTTTACCTAACAAATGCAATCAGTGTAACCTGGTTTCTCGTACCCTCAATGAATCCCCAACAATAAAATAAATAAATAAAAGTGGGCAAGAGACTTAAATAGACACTTCTCTCAAGATGACAGACAAATGGCCAAAAACAGATGAAAATTTGCTCTTCATTCCTAACCATCAGAGAAATGGAAACCAAAATTCTAGATATCACCTAACTCCAGTGAGATGAGCCCACACCACAAAATCCCCAATCTGTAGCTGCTGGAACAGATGTGGAGACAAGGAAACATTTTCGCACTGCTGGTGGGCTTACAAATGAATATAACTTCTATGGAAAGAAGTATGGAGAATTCTCAAAGAACTAAAAAAGTCTACCTTCCATTTGATCTTACAATCCCATTATTAGGTATCTACCCAGAAGGAAAAAAATCATTTTATCACAACGACGTTTCCACTAGAATGTTTATTGTAGATCAATTCACAATTGCCAAGACATGGAAGCAACTCAACTGCCCATCAACTCATGAATGGATTAACAAACTGTGGTATATGTAAACCATGGGTACTATTCAGCCATTAAGAAAAGACAGAGACTTTCTATCTTTTGTGTTTATCTGGATGGAGTTGAAACACATTCTTCTTAATAAAATATCTCAAGAATGAGGGGGAAAAGTACCCAATGTACTACACACCCAAATGAAAGGAAAACACAAGTATAGTCTAGCGAGGAAGAAGACAGAAGTAGAGGAGATAAGGGAAGGTGGTAAGTGGGATCTCACCTATGCACACTGAGAGGTTGTTCAGCATGCCCCTGTGGCGAAGGGCTCAACTACAACTTAAAGCAGAAGCAAAAGCGATGTAACCTAAACATTTGTACACTCATATTAATCTGAAATTTAAAAAAATACACATTAATGTTAAGATTTTTTTTTTTTTTTGGAGACAGAGCCTCAAGCTGTCACCCTGGATAGAGTACTGTGACATCACAGCTCACAGCAACCTCCAATTCCTGGGCTCAAGCGAGTCTCCTGCCTCCACCTCCAAAGTAGCTGGGACTACAGGCACCCACCACAACGCCCGGCCATTTTTTGGTTGCAGCCGTCATTGCTGTTTGGCAGCCCTGGGCTGGATTTGAACCCGCCAGCTCAGGTGTACGTGGCTAGGGCCTTGGCCCAATGAGCCACAGGCGCCCAGCCTAAACTAGTATCTTTTTATTTTTGAGACAGAGTCTCTCACTTTGTCACCCTTGGGAGAGTGCCATGGTGTCATAACTCACAGCAACTTCAAACTCCTGGGCTTAAGCGATTCTCCCTCAGCCCCCCAAGTAGCTGGGACTACTGGCGCCCACCACAGCACCCAGCTAATTTTTGAGACCAGGTCTTGGTCTGGCTCAGGCTGGTCTCAAACCTGTGAGCTCAGGCAATCCACTCGCCTTCGCCTCCCAAGTGCTGGGATTACAGGCGTAAGCCACGACACCCAGCAGAAATCAGTATCTTTTAGTTTGCCTCATATAAGTCATGTTTCTTTGCAGCTGTCTAATTTCTAGTCTATGCCATGAGACTTTATATACTAGAAAGGAGAAAATGAAAATTACTTCAAGCATTGATGGGCTCTGAATCAGAGCTGACTTCCTCTACCTCTTTAGTGAGATAACTGTCTTGAAGGGGAAGCTCTGTGGCAAAGGAAATGTCTCTTGTTTTCAATCTTTTATCTAATCTCTTTTTAAAAACCTTTAATTTAGATGTAATTTTAGGGCTCAGCGCCTGTAGCACAGTGGTTACGGTGCCAGCCACATACACAGAATGTATCAGGTTCAAACCCGGCCCAGGCCAGCTAAAACAACTGCAACAACAACAACAACAAAAAATAAGCCGGGTGTTGTGGCAGGCGCCTGTAGTTCCCAGCTACTTGGGAGATTGAGGCAAGAGAATCACTTAAGCCCACGAATTTGAGGTTACTGTAAGGGCAAAATAGTAAGACTTTGTCTCAAAAAAAAAAAAAAAATTAGATATAATTTTAGACTTACAGAAAATTGTAAGGGAAGGTGGTAAGTGGGATCTCACCTATGCACACTGAGAGGTTGTTCAGCTTCCATGTCTTGGCAATTGTGAATTGATCTATAATAAACATAATAAAAGTAAGACTTTGCCTTAAAAAAAAAATTAGATATAATTTTAGACTTACAGAAAAGCTACAAAAAGCTCAACTTTACAAAAAAGTTGAGACAGAGTTCTTGTATACTCTTCACCCAGCCTCCTCCAATGTTAACATCTTCTATAACCATACTAAAAGTATGAACACCAGGAAATTAATATTGACGCAATACTGTCATCTTATCTATGAATCTTTTTCAAGTTTCATCAGATTTCCCACTGATGTTTATTTTTTCTTCAGGTCCAGGATTCATTCTAGTATCCTTCATTGCATTTAGCTGTCCTGTCTCCTTAGCCTTGTAACTGTGACTCCTTTTTTTTTTTTCTATTTTGTATTTCATGGCCTTCATATTTTGAAGAGAACTGGTTATTTAATGTCCTTTAACTTGGAATTGTCATTTTTTTATTATTACATTGAGATAGTGCCATTTTGGCAAGACTGTGACTGAAGTTGTGCCCATCTTAGTCTATCACATCAGTGGGCACATAATGGCAATACGATTTATTACTGGTGATATTAACTTGTATCCCTCAAATGAAGTGATGTCTGCCATGTTTCTCAACTATGAAGCCATTATTTTTCTCTTGACAATTACAAAATACGTTCTGGGGAGATAAAGACTATACGAATTTCTTATCATTTTTTTTTTTTTTTTTTTTTTTGTGGAGACAGAGTCTCACGCTATCACACTTGGTGGAGTACTGTGGAGTCACAGCTCACAGCAACCTCCAGCTCTTGGGCTCAAGCGATTCTCTTGCCTCAGCCTCCCAAGTAGCTGGGACTACAGGTGCCCGCCACAGCGCCCGGCTAATTTTTGATGCAGTTATGCCGGGGCCGGGCTTGAACCCGCAGCCCTTGGTATATGGGGTCGGCGTCCCACTCGCTGAGCCACAGGCACCACCCTAGGTATCTTTTTTTTGAGACAGAGTCTTACTATGTTGCCCTCAGTAGAGTGCTGTGGCATCACAGCTCACAGCAACCTCCAACTCTTGGGCTTAAACGATTATTTTGCTTCAGCCTCTCAAGTAGTTGGGACTACAGGCACCTGCCACAATGCCTGGGTATTTTTCTGTTGTTGTTGTTGTTGCAGTTGTCATTGTTGTTTAGCAGGACCCACCAACCTTAGTGCATGTGGCCAGTGCCGTCACAACTGTGCTATAGGCACTGAGTCAACATGTACTTTTCTAAGGGCATGTCACTGGGGCACAGCATTACAGATTTCAAGTAGTTGACATATTTTACTTCACTTATTTATCACAAATGGTTCATCTAGGGAGGTAGGGAAAGTACTATTATTCCTATTTTATAGGTGAATAAATAGGCTTAGAGACTTCCCCAAGCCTAAGCTATGTTTCCATCTGAGATCCATCTGACATAAAAGACTACCGTAGTGATTCCTATGCTGTGTACTGTCTGCGCTCTGTCTCCTTCTTGTGTGAGTGTCATTCAAGAGAACCCAGGTTTTACTGAGCTCCTTCTTCAGCAAAATGAGCATCTCCTCTGCTGCCATCTTCACAGGCCTCCCTTTCACCTTGGTTACTCTTCATGGTAACCACCCAACCCTCTTCCTACATTGCTGTTATCAAGAGGGCATTATTCCACATCATGCTGGGCCTGAAGAACAGTAACCAGTCCCTTCCCACACAAAGCAACAACTATTTAATGGGAAAATCCTTTTCCTATTGCAGTCGTTGGGGGTGGTAACACATGTGTGAAGGTGCTATCATTTGTTGAGGATGATGTGAAAATTAAGCTTCTGCCTCATCATACTGGTGTCCGAGCCCTTGAGTTCCCATGACTTTTTTCCTAGACTGAGACTGAATGGAAGGACAGAAAGCATTCTCTTAAGTAAACATGTGTTACTTGCTTAAGTTGTAATTATTTCCTGGAACAGGATGCAACTCTGACCTCTACAGGCAGATCTTAGATTCCATTGCCCAGCTGTGTGATGAAAACAGAGTCGTCTGGGAAGAATACCAGAGACTTCCTGCTTGCCTGAGTTGTACTTCTAGAAGTAAGTGGTAAAATCCCACAATGAGAGGTTACTCTCCGATGACTCTTTTCTCTTGCCACACCCAGCTATAGAAACAGAAGACAATGGGAAGGCCAGAGCTGCCCATTGCAGGGGTATAAATGCCCAGCTACTGGATTTCAGGGAGTCCTAGTGATGATTAATCTTGGGAAAGGGAATCCAAAGGCCAAAGTTGTAAGGAACCAGATAGATACATGGAATAAAATCCTTGCCTTTAATGTATCTAGGAGGAAAAGAAATCATTTTCTTGTAAGGACATTTGTACTAGATTGTTTATCACAGCCCAATTTATAATTTCCAAGATGCAGGAACAACCCAAGTGCCCATCAACCCATGAATGGATTAATAAACTGTGGTATATGTATACCATAGAGTACTATACAACCATAAAAAGATAGAGACCTTACATTTTTTGTATTAAACTGGATGGAGTTTTTCTTAGGAAAGTATCACAAGAATGGAAAAGCAAGTATCTGCTGTACTCAACTAATATGAAGACAAATAAATATACTCCCACACAAGAGAAAAACTCAATTCAATTCAAGTTGGGGGAGGGGGAAGAGAAAATGAGGGAGGGTGATTGGCATGTTCCCACCTAATGGACACAATGTAAGTGTATATAGCACACTTCCTGGGACACAACTAAAACAGGGACTCTACCTAACAAATGCAAACATTGTAACTTAATAGTTTGTACCCTCATATCAATATACAATACAAAATAATCCTTGCCTTGGAAGTCTGAGAAAGAGAATGATTTACTTGTAACTGTGAGAAGGAAGACAAGCCTATAGTGGGAAACAGGGTAGGTCTACTCAGTAGCTTTAAATCATGCTGTCATATGATAAGACATTGGTAAGACTTTTAACCAACACAAATGCCTGGATTCACATACAGAGATTCTGATTTACATGGTTTCAGGTGGGTGTGGGATATTAGTAGTCTTAAGCTCCCATGTAACGTGGCTAGAGATCAGGACCATCAATCTAATGGAATCTCAAATCATAGCACAGAAGTTTCCAAATGTGCAGCTACTTCATAGAAAAGGCTTAACAACAGGAATTGCCTTCCTCTCTTTTGTTTGTATAGCATGAAAAAAAAGAAGAGAAAAAGAGGTAGATGGATAGATTGAGCCTATAACCTGTCTGTGTAGAATAGAGTTTCTCAAACTTTTACAACCATATGATGCCATCAGAAATATATATCTCTCTGTAACCCAGTGTACATTAAGAAAAAAAGAAACCCTTACTATATGTAATGCACCCTTGTTGTGCCCAAGTCGTGGGGTCCTCCCCATAAATCACCCAATGGCCAAGTCCAATGGAAAAGCAAGGGGTAGTTTATTAGCTAGCTTGGGCTAGGGCTTCCTGTTCCTGATGCGGCAGGAAAGCAGAGAAGCAGTTTTAAGGGTACAGAAAGGAACAAAGGGAGGGGGTGTTGGGCAAACTGCTGGGGAGAGCTGGTAGGGGCTTAGGGAACTGGACAATGTCTGTTCTGGGCTAATTAGCCTGGGGAAGGATTTACTACTACTGGGGCTGAGGGTGGGTGCCATTATCACTCAGGATGGACATACTGGAGCCGGGGGTGGGGGAGAAAGCAGTTTGCCTATCACCTTTGATATGCAGCTGCAAATTGACCTTTGGTATGCAGCTGCAAATTGAAAGCTGTGGGACAAAGTAGAATTAGTGAAAGGCTGTGGGACAAAATGAGTTAGTTTTAACAAAATGGAGTCAGCTTGGTTCTTTCACCCTACTTAGTATTTTTTTTTTTTTTTTGAGACAGAGTCTCCAGCTGTTGTCCTGGGTAGAGTGCTGTGGAGTCACAGCTCACAGCAACCTCCAACTCTTGGGCTTAAGTGATTCTCTTGCTTCAGCCTCCCAAGTAGGTGGGACTACAGGCACCCAGCACAATGCCAGGCTATGTTGCAGTTGTCACTGTTGTTTAGCTGGCCAGGGGTCATTTTGAACCTGCCAGCTTCGTTGTGTGCAGCCGGTGCCCTACCCATGGAGGTATAGGCACTGCCCCTACTTAGTATTTAAATAAAATCTGTTGTAGCAAACAGTCCTCTGTATTGATTTTATAACCCACTAACGATTTAGAATTGCAATTTGAAAAGTTTTGCCTTTGGTTAGCTTTTATATTAAACAAAATTCCAATAGAGAGCCTGTAGGTCTTATTCTTCTAAAGAGAATATATTATAACAGCAATAAGATCTAAAACTCTAGGGAACAGCTTTTATATTTGCAGTTGCCTTCCCTACATGGAATGAAATACTGAACACAAAAAACAAGAAATTTTCCCTGTTTGGGGCCTAACACAGCCACACAGAAATCCTTTTCTCCTCTTCCTCTAATCCTCCTAAAACAAAGGCACAAAGGATATGGCTAGCCCCATCCCCCTGAAGTTCATACCAAAAGACTAACCTGACAGGCAACCTGTGGACTGTGCCCACCCCCTGCAGACCCCACATAAAAGGGGTCTCTAACTGCCCCTCAGATGCAGACATGATCTTTGCACTACTTAGGCTGGTCAACCTCCCCTTTCAATAAACCTGGTCTGACCATATCCTCTGTAGCCTTGACTCCGAGTGCCACCGTTTATACCTTTCATTATACCTAAGGGTAGTTTGGAAAAAATTAGGTGAACACCTGGGAATAAGAAATTAGTATTTTTTTCATATTTCATTTAATAACTTCATTAACAACTTAGTTCATCTGCTGAAAATATTCCTAGAAATGTGCCTATGGAGCAAACTGCTGGGGAATTAGCTTTGGATAACATTGGTCTCTGTGGAGTGCTCTTTGTTTGCTAATTTCCCTTTTTCTCTTTCTGCTGATTCCTTCTCCCATTTACAAGAGTCTTTCCATAAAGCCGTATTCCCGTCCCAGGCAAGATGACCCAACAGTCTCTAGAGCAGTGATTTTCAACCTGTGTGCCACGGCACAATGGTGAGTCATGAGAAGAGTTTAGGTGTGCCATGAAAATTATTAAAGATCATTAATTAAATAATTTTTGAAATAAGATTGAAGCACAGTAAGTTTTTTTTTTTTTTAAACAATGTAATTTAATTGTGCCACAGAAATTTAATTATAGGTTCAAGTGTGCCGGTGAGGTAAGAAAGGTTGAAAATCACTGCTCTGGCGCATACTAGCTTCCTTCAGATTGAAGCCTTCCCTCCAACTTCCCCTAAACTCTGTGATATAGTAGAAAAGGTTTGAAGCCTGGAATGTAGTTTCAGGCATTTCACCTCCTGGTCATATGGCTTTAGCTAGTCCTTAGCCTTTTAACACCACCTGCTCTTCATGGTCAAAACGGAACTGTACTTGGATAGTTTGAGGACTTTGCTGCCTTTCACATTGTAGGGTTCTTCCTTTAGCACCACTTTTCTATTTAAAAGGAATGGGGAATGGACTTAGGAGGATTTCTCTGCAAAATATCATCTTTTTCCCATAACAAGCTGCTTCCTCAATGTGCATGCTGGAGACATGTGGGAGGTGTGAAAGACCTTCATTTTTCTCCTGAAGAACAGAGTGGAGAGTGGAGAGTAAACTGATGCTGAGCAGGAGGAGGCGGGGAGCTGGCTAACTCACCTGTAGCAGCTTTGAGCAAGGCCATCTGCATCATGAGGTGGTGGGGCCCCTGTGTCCTACTTTGCAGACCAGCTATTATATCTCAGGAGACTGTCTCTTTAATCTGCTGTCATCACTATCTCCTTCCAGACTATAGTTCACAAGAATTTATACACTGAGCCACACTCATTTTGTACCCAGCCTCTATGATCCCTCAGCTCTCACTCTAGCCTCAGTTAAGTTATCATCAAAACCTGACAGAAAATTCTTTTTCCATTGGTTTTGTTTTGTTTTTCTATTTCAGGTAACAACTAATGTTACAAGTATGAAAAGTTTCTGTCTATTTTCAATGAAGCTAAGTCACAAACAGTTCCCCCGTTGATGAGAAAAACTAGAACAACAAAACAAGTGAAAATCCAAATCTAAAAGCAGAACTAGATTTTACTGTCACTTCTGAATTGTACTCCAAATGGATAGTTTGATTGCAGAAATCCCAGACCTTCAGCCTGCAAAGACGATAACTTCCTAAAGGACCAATGCCAAGATTCACAGATAATCCTGAAAGGCCCTCCATTTTCCTTTCATACCCCCGTACTACATACAACTGAGGTCTACAGTAGCTGGGGGAAAATAAGCCAGGATGATGCCACAGTAGACTGTTCATCAGCTCTTCAGCATATGTCCATTTTCCTTGAAAAATAAGGGTTTAGAAAACTCTGAGAATAAAGTTTATTTTATACTCATTCTGTTGCCTGTAGTTTTTCTTTTTTGTTGTTGTTTGTTTGTTTTCTTTTTTGAGACAGAGTCTTACTCTGTCAGCCCGGGGTTGAGTGCCAGGGCATCATGATAAGTCACAGCAACCTCAAATTCTTGAACTCAAGCGATCCTCTTACCTCAGCCTCCTGAGTAGCTGGGACTACAGGTGATCACCACAAAGCCCAGTTAGTTTTTCTATTTTTAGTAGAAACAAGGTCTCACCTTTGCTAAGGCTGGTCTCGGACTCCTCAGACAATCACCTGCCTTGGCCTCCCAGAGTGCTAGGATTACAGGTGTGAGCCACTAGGCTCAGCCATGTTGCCTATTGTTTTTCATACAAATCAAAATGATAAAACTTTTAAATAGCTCTTTTAATTTTTACACACTTTGTCTCTGTTTTAGAAATAAAACAGAGCTAATCTTGGCTCTGTTTTCAGTAAGCCAGAAATTTACTTTTCAACCATGAATGTCAAAGATCACTCCAATTTTAGGAAGGTTTAAAAATTTTACAAATTGAGTGTAAGAAGTTTGCTAAATAAGATGTCTGGAATTTTTATTTAAATATTTGATTTAGATAAAGACTAAATATATAACAAAAAAGTAATCCCTTTCCAACTTGTACTCACTTTGAGTACATTTTGGTTAAATTATTTAGATGACTACTAACCAGCAAAAAAACAACAGTGTTGCTTCTTATGCTTCTGATTATTTCCATTTAAACTATTATTTTTGACAGAAAATTGAAACTCTCAAACAGACAACAAATAGCACGGTAGAATCGATTAAACGCTTCGTTGTATTGCTGCAGATTGCTAAAAGTACTATTAATCCTGTAGATGCAATATGTCAGCCTAGTCACTTGGAACCTGTGATCAGCACAGTGCCTTCCAGACCATCTTACCTCCAGAACCTGCTCAGTCGTGTAAGTCAGAGCAGCGTCCATCTTCCCTGCCAGTTGGACCTGTATTAGCTTCTTTGGGACATCATCAGACTCCAACACTATATAGTACAAGCAGTGGCTGTTCACCACTCAGTAGCAGTCTCACTTCTCCAAGCTATGTCAACTTAGATCCAAATACAGTCCCAGAGTTTTCTTACTCTAGCAGCAAAGATGAGTTCTATGATGCTGATGAATTCCATCAAAGTGGCTCATCCTCAAAGTGCCTAATAGATTCTTCTGGGTTTGCCTCAGTTTTGACACATAGCAGCTCGGAAAATAGTCTGAAGCACTCAGACACCACAGAATCACTTAATTCTTCTATATCCAATGGAATAAGTGATGCTGACCTTCTTGACTCACATGATGATAGAGACAATGATGGGGAGGCAGGGTCTGTGGAAGAACACAAGAGCGTCATCATGCACCACTTGTCACAGGTTAGGCTTAGAAGGATCTTACTAGGGTAGTTCTTCCAACATTTATCCTTGAAAGATCTCTTTTAAAAATGTATGCAGACTTTTTTGTACATCCAGACCTATTTGTGAGAATTAGTGATAAGAAGGATCCCCAGAGAGTGCATGGTTCAGGTTGTGAAATAGCACCTCTTAGTCTTTCATGCAGGAAGGAAAGGACCAGTTGCTAAAAAACCATACAACCCCATTTGGGGGGAGATTTTTCAGTGTCATTGGACATTACCAAATGATACTGAAGAGAACACAGCTAGTTTCGGAAGGACCAGTTTCTGGGGTTTCCAAAAACAGTGTAACAGTCATGGCTGAGCAGGTGCCCCAGCATCCACCAATTTCCGCCTTTTATAAAGAGTGTTTTAACAAGAAGATACAATCCAATGCTTATATCTGGACCAAATCAAAATTCCTTGAAATGTCAATTGGGATGCACAACATAGGGCAGGGTTGTGTCTTGTGTCTAGACAATGATGAACATTATATTCTCACATTCCCCAGTGGTTACAGAAGGTCTATCCTCATAGTGCCCTGGGTGACATCAGAAGGAGAATGCAGTATTGATTGTTCCAAAATAGGCTACAGTGCAAATATGAGCATCATCATAGCTCACAGCAACCTCAAACTATTGGGCTCAAGTGAACCTCTTGGCTCAGCCTCCCAAATAGCTGGGACTACAGGTACCTGCCATGACACCCAGCTAGTTTTTTGTTGTTGTTGTTGTTGTTGCAGCCACCATTGTTGTTTGGCGGGCCTGGGCTGGATTCGAACCACAAGCTCAGGTGTATGTGGCTGGTGCCTTAGCCCATTGAGCCACAGGCATCAAGCCTTTTTTTTCTATTTTTAATAGAAATGGGTCTCTCTCTTGTTCAGGTTGGTCCCTAGTGATTCTCCCCTCTCTATTACCTGAGAAAAGGATCTGTCACTGTCACACAATCTGCAGAGACTGGGGATAATTCCACCAAACTTTAGTATCAGAAGGCCAGCGATTCTGGAGAACAGTGAGAACAGCCTTTCCAAGACCGTTCTGGTCTTCCATTTCTATTTTTTTTTAATTTTTATTAAATTATAATTGTGTACATTGGTGCAATCATAGGGCACAATGTGCTGACTTTATATGCATTCTGAAATATTTTCATTGAACTATTTAACATAGCCTTCATGGCCTTTTAATCACTATATGAAAACATTTATATTCTACATTTAGTAATTTTCACCTGTACCCTTCTAAGATGTACCATAGGTGTGATCCCACCAATCATCCTCCCTCCACCCATCCTCCCCCATCCCCTCCCCTCCCTTGCCCCTTTCCCCATTTCTTGTGCTATAACTGGGTTTTAACCTTCATATGAAAGCTATAGATTAGCTTCATAGTAGGGCTGAGTACATTGGATATTTTTCCTTCCATTCTTGAGATACTTTGCTAAGAAGAATGTGTTCCAGCTCCATCCATGTAAACACAAAAAAGGTAAAGTCTCCATCTTTCTTTAAGGCTGCATAGTATTCCATGGTATACATGTACCACAGTTTATTAATCCATTCGTGGGTCAATGGGCACTTGGGCTTCTTCCACGACTTAGCAATTATGAATTGGGCTGCAATAAACATTCTGGTAC
>CAUYON010161991.1:0-22491 GCA_963573935.1 Arctocebus calabarensis | reverse complement strand
AAGTTCTAAAAATCTGGTTTTAGTCTGAAGGTATTCAATTTCAAAAGACATTAGGAATTTAGTTTTTCTTCTTCTTTTTTTTTTTTTTTTGTAGAGACAGAGTCTCACTTTATCTCCCTCGGTAGAGTGCCGTGGCGTCACACAGCTCACAGCAACCTCCAACTCCTGGGCTTAGGCAATTCTCTTGCCTCAGCCTCCCAAGTAGCTGGGACTACAGGCACCTGCCACAATGCCCCGCTATTTTTCTGTTTTGCAGTTCAGGTGAGGCTGGGTTTGAACCCGCCACCTTCAGGATATGGGGCCGGCGCTCTACTCACTGAGGCACAGGTGCCGCCCAGGAATTTAGTTTTTCTTAATATATTTTTTCTTTTTTTTTTAGATGACTTACCGATAATATACATTAAGACAAACCAATATTTTATACTTTAGGGTAGATTATATATAATTATAATTTATACAAAATTATAATTTCAAATGTTTCTTATACATTTTTAATAAATTAAATAAGTTTAACTTGTTTTCCTCAGGTTTTCCATGGTTTTAATATTTTAAAAAGACTAAATTCAGAGTTGTGCTTTTCTCTTTTGTTTAGTTAAGGCTGGGTTTGAATCTGTCAGTCTTGGTGCAGGTGGCTAATGCTGTAACCACTGTGTTATAGGTGCCAAGCTCTAAATTTAGAGTTTTGACTTTGGAAGTTTTGTCAAATATCAAAGTCTTTAAACATTTGTTTAAACAAGATTACAAGTTAGAAGATTTTAAAAGGAAACACATGGTTAACTGGGTTACATGTAAACTTCTTCATAAGCTTTACTTAACTTGCACAGATATTTTACAAATATCTTATACCCTTTTAATTTTTGTCACAGAGGACTCACCCTGGGACTTCCCTGTCACCCTGCCAGGGCCTTCCTTTTTATGTAATTACTACAAGAGGGCTCTTAGGGAATGGCATTAATCAGGGTGCTGGGGAACACTTTCATCAGGGACCTAGAATGTTGTAAGAAAATAGTGAATTAAAACAGACAGATATTTATATTAACAATATAGAGAAAGAAACTTCTAATTGCTGACAAGAACTAGAACTCAGGTGTCTCAAGGCATAGAATGCTGAGTTCTAGGGAATTTTTTAACTCTTTTACACTTGAGACTGTTTCAGGCCAAGATACATGGGCCCGACATGAACAAAGTACGCTTTTATATTTTTAAAACCAGAACTAGAACACTTTTTTTAATATGGTTTTTAACAGGCATGTGGGTGATCTAATACTCCGGGGGTTGATTGGACATCTGCTTTCATTTTCTGGTGACAGGTGCTAATATACATTTTGGAGAGCCCCCAACTGGCTAGTAGAGCCGAGGCTCCCCATGCCTCTGAAAGTTTCTGACAGGCCAATACCTGGCAACCTGAGGTTCCTGTTTATAGTTCCTGGTTTTTGCCTTCTCCCAGAGGCTCCACATAAATTATAACAATTGAATTCAATAAACAGTGACATATTTTTCTAATAATTTACAACAAATTAGCAGACATTAGTTAAACTTAGATGTTAAAGCTTACCTCTGGAGGCAGACTTATGGGTAAATTTAGGAGTGATCGTCAGCTGGTCTCCTGAGGCCTCTAGGTTCTTTGGGGACCCTGGGATGTTTTTAGGGGGTGCTTTTCTTCAGAGGGACCTCAGCCTGCCCCCATCCTGGAGGCCGCCTGAGGATTTGTAGAATGTGTACCAACCAGAGTAATGCCAAGTGGCTGCTATTTTAAAAGGTAAAGAGGACTGTTTTTTCTTTTTAGTTCTAAATGAGTAATTGTTTTGGGGTCTTTTTCTGGATGCCAGAACTTTGTCTTAATAATTTTTTTAATTGCTGGAAAGAGAGGGTTACATTTAAACTTGGAATTGACCAATCTTTGAAAGGAATTTTGACAAACTGTTGGAAATAGCAAACACAAATTTGACAAACAACTTTTACACACCAGTTAAACAAAGTGAAGACCCACTCTCTGTGAGTCCTAAAAGGAAAACTTAAGACTGACCAAAGATTACCAGACAAAACCAGGCTAAAAACAGATCAGAGACTCACTTTCTTGTGAGTCTAAAGAGGAAAAACCTGACAAACCAAAGAAGGGACAAGTAAAAGGAGACAGTTCAGACAAATCACCGACAGTAACAACTTGAGGAGCTGATAAAAACTTATTTTAAAAGAGGAACAACTCGAGGAGAGGCAGCAAGAATGAAGAAGAAAAAAGTATGCCACCTTTGAAAAGAGGAAGTTAAACTAATTTTCAATATTGGACAGAACAGACAGGTGCAGTCAAACAGGTATTGGTCGGGTACAGAGCTATACCTAACTCATTCACGCAGACATTCTATAAACCAGACTCTGAAAGTTTCTATTAAACAAACTAATAATAAGACAAACAAAATGCAGAAAGGTTTAACTTCTTTAAACATGAGAAGAAGACAGACTAAGCCTTGAACACTATGACCTTTAGCACCTATCCCTGTGCTTGTACTTGCACCCTTCAGCCGTTTGTACGTGTGTCCCACTGGCACCTGTATCACTTGTGCCCCACTGGGACTTTTACCTCTGGTGGCCCACTGGCACTTTTACCTCTGGTGGACTGGTGCCCCACTGGCACAGAAGACAAACTGGCACCCCACTGGCACAGGAGACAAACTGGTACCCCACTGGCATAAGAGACAGACTGGTGCCCCACTGGCACAGAAGACAGATGGGTGCCCCACTGGCACAGAAGACAGATGGGTGCCCCACTGGCACAGAAGACAAATTAGTGCCCTACTGGCACAGAAGACAAACTGGTGCCCCACTGGCACTTTTTATCACTAAAACATAAACACTGAAGCAAAACTTCCCAAAAGACAGTACAAAAAACAGGAACAAACAGACAACTTACTGAATTAGAGAATTTTGGAACCTGGGCCTCCAAATCCGTGCCCGAGGACTCTGGGGCAGAGAGAAACTCTCCAAGCCCTCCCCTTAGCACCGTCCACCAGCGGTGGGCTCAGGTGGGGGTCTCTATCTCACAATTTCACTGGGGCTTCCAAATGAAGTAAACTGAATCACAGAGATAGAAAGATGGACCCCACTTTGATGCAATAATCGATAAAATTTATTACACCTGCAGGGGGTTGATACCATAAAGGCATGCAGTCCCGAATGCCAGGCAGGCAATCCTTTTATACCATTTTTCTTGCGTGGTCAGCAAAGCAAGCTAGCGCAATACAGAAGCTGATCATAGCAGTTAAAGCAGGGTCACAGAGTGGGGGGTACATACTGGTTCATAAATCATATGATACATCACAAGTTCATTACTTCATGGATCATAAGGTACATGGTTCATACATAGTTCAGGGGTACAAAGTACAGGCATAAGAGTTGGTTAAGTTTCCAAGGAACTCAGAACTTTCCACCAGAGGGTTTTGCACCAGGGGCTTTCTTTAAATCATACCCCTCCCTTCCTTCTGTAAGCTTATCTCTTTTCCCAGAATTTAACTCCTCTGCCCTTGTAGGGGCTGGGGCTAAGACACAAAACACTTCCCCTTTGAAGGGTAAAGGGCTTGTTATATTCTTTAAGTCTGTGGATTGGGTCATTAGTAGCAGGGGTAGGGGGCTTGGGGCAGGGGGCTTGGTTATTACAGAATAGCAAATACATTACTCAGAAATAAGAACAAATCAGAAGGTATCACGTTACCAGACTTCAGGCTATACTATAAATCTATAATGATCAAAACAGCATGGTACTGACACAAAAACAGAGTGGTAGATTTATGGAACAGAGTAGAGAACCAAGAGATTAACCCAGCTACTTATTGCCATTTGATCTTCAACAAGCCTATCAAAAATATTCAGTGGGTAAAGACTCCCTATTTAACAAATGGTGCTAGGTGAACTAGATGGCAACCTGTAGAAGACTGAAACTGGATACCCACCTTTCATCATTAACAAAAATTGATTCTCACTGGATAAAAGATTTGAACTTAAGACATGAAACTATAAAAATACTAGAAGAGAGTGCAGGGAAAACACTTGAAGAAATCGGCCTGGGAGAATATTTTATGAGGAGCACACCTCCCCCAGGCAATCGAAGCAACATTAAAAATACATTACTAGGATCGGATCAAACTAAAAAGCTTTTGCACAGCCAGGAGCACAATACACAAAGCAAACAAACAACCTTCAGAATGGGAGAAGATTTTTGTAGGTTATGCTTCCAACAAAAGTCTGATAACTAGAATCTATAGTGAACTCAAACTAATCAATAAGAAAAGAATAAATAACCCCATTTCTATGTGGGCAAGAGACTGAAACAGAAACTTCTCTGATGGAGACAGGCGCATGGCCTACAAACACATGAAAAATGCTCATCATCCTTAATCATCAGAGAAATGGAAATCAAAACCACTTTGAGATATCATCTAACTCTAGTAAGATTAGCCCACACCACAAAATCCCAAAACTACAGATGTTGGTGAGGATGCAGAGAGAAGGGAACGCAAGCTAACACCACCTTTTTGGAAAGAAGTTTGGAGAACACTCAAGGAACTAAAAGTAGACCTACCATTCAATCCTGCAATTTCTCTACTAGGTATAGACCCAGATGATCAAAAATTATTTTACAACAAAGACATTTGCACTAGAATGTTTATTGCAGCCCAATTCATAATAGCCAAGACTTGGAAACAGCCCAAGTACCCATCAACCCATGAATGGATTAACAAATTGTGGTATATGTACACTATGGAATACTATGCATCCATTAAAAAAGAAGGAGACTTCACATCTTTTATGTTCACCTGGATGAAGCTGGAACATAGTCTTCTTAGAAAAGTGTCTCAAGAATGGGGGGGAAAAGTATCCAATGAACTCAATACTATGAAATCAATGTATAACCACCTACACACCCATATGAATGGCAAAACATACCTATAGTCCAGAAAGTAGAAGGGAAGAGGAGAGAGAGGGGAGGGGAGGGTGGATGTGGGAGGAGGGAGGGTATTCAGAGGGACCTCACCTAATGTGCATGATGCAATGGTACATTTCAAAACTATTAAGAAATGAGTATAATTGTCATGAATGTGTTACTTAGTTCAATGTAAGCATTTCACATTGTCTATTAAAACAGTACCCTGAACCCCATAAATGCATCCAAGTACAAAGTTGTGATTTAATAAAAAACAATTAAAAAATAAAAATAAAATAAAAGGGCTGCTTTGAGCACCATGCAGTTGTGGAAGGACAGGGCCAGAACACGGCCTGACTTGCGACTGTTCTGTGTGACGGACACAGTGACTCAGCCCTGTGTGTTCTCATTTACGTGAAAGTCCAGGATGGCAAAAACAGCCCGATAGGAAAATAACAAAAAAGCAAAACAAAACAAACTACCTAGAACAACAACTGCCTCTGTGACAAGGGAGGGCATGGGTGCTCTGGGAAATGCAGGTCTCTGTGTGATAGGCTGCCCTGTGTCACCATCTGTCGAAATTGTGCCACTGAAATTTGTGCATTGCAGTTATATAAAAGTCACCTTAGAAAACCAAAATAAAATGTGGAGAAAAGGGAACACTTCTGCACTGCTGGTGGGAATGCAAGCTAGTACGTTCCTTTTGGAAGGAAGTTTAGAGAACACTCAGGGATCTAAATGCAGACCTGCATTTGACTCTGCAATTCCTCTTCTAGGTGTATATCAAAAGGACCAAAAATCATTTGGCAATAAAGATATTTGCACCAGATTGTTCCTTTCAGCTCAATTCATAATAGCCAAGTCATGGAAGAAGCTGAAGTGCCCATTGACCCATGAATGGATTAATAAATTGTGATATGTGTATACCATGGAATACTATGCAGCATTAAAAACATGGAAACTTTACCTCTTTTATGTTTACATGGATGGAGCTGGAAAATATTCTTCTTAGTAAAGTATCTCAGGAATGGAAAGAAAATATCCAAAGTATTCAGTAGTACTGTGAAACCAATTTATAATCACTCACACTTGCATATGAAAAATGAAATACAACTATAGCCTAGAATGAGGGAGGGAAGCGGAGGGAGAGAGAAAGGGGAGGGTTGATAGAGGGAGGGTTAGTAGGGGGACCACACCTAAGGAGCATATGGCAAGTACAAGTTGGATCTATTAGGTGTAGAACACAAACGTCTTAAAAGCTGTGATTGGGTAAATGAGGTGAACGCTATGTTGATTAGTAGGATGTAAGCACTCCAATTTGTACAAATAATCAACACATTGAATGGCATGATCTATGTACAAATGACTTAATTTAAAAAAGGGAAATTAAAAAAAAAAAGAAAAGAAAAGAAACCAAAATAAAGACAACATTCAGGTAGGGGTAGGGAAGTGGTAAGGCACAAAGATGGTACAGGGTGGGTTCCAGCTGCCCTATTGTCCCTTCCAAGCTGGTGGAAATGTGTCTGCAGTGAGAGAAAGCTGGTTTATTCAACATCTGAGACACTGTCCCACCACTGTCTGTGCCCCTTCTGAGACCTGGACCATCTTACCTGTGTCTGTGCCTAGCACCCGGAGTGATAAAAGGTTGCTCAACCAGGCCTTGACCCTTCAGTGGTGGGAACATCTGTGCCTTCCCCGACCTCAGGAAAAGAAGCACCTGGGTTCCAAAGCACTTTTTCTTCAAAGGCCTTTCTGGTGACTCTGGTGACGCTGTGGAGCACTTAGCCTCTCCCCCTGCTCAAAACACCATTCGGTGTAAGTTCTCACAAGTATGTGTCCAACTCTAGTGCTGAAAGCATGTTGTATTTATTGTCAGGTGGTTGGGGTCCTAGACCTGACTATGCCACTGGAGGGCCACAAGGATTCAAGCAAGTGGCTTCATCTCCTGCTCTGAATGGAAAGTGAGGGAGTGGGATGAAGGGACTCCCCCATCCCACAGCTCTGTTGAGGGCACAGTCTGGTTAGCTGTGTGTGATGGGCTCCTGTCCTGAACTTTGGCTTAGCTCTGTCCTAGAGGACAGAGCTCCTTTTAGTCCAAAAGCAAATGAAAAGCATGAGAGTGAAATTGAGGGGCAGCTGCTGTCATGCGCCCACCGGACGATAGCCAAGTGTTAAGAAGACAGGTCACCTGGTCTGATTCCAGCACATGACACAGGTCTGCACAGAAAAAATTGTTGTTCATTTAGGTCAGTGGTTCTCAACCTTCCTAATTCTGTGAAGCTTTAATACAGTCCAAAGGGGTCACAACCCACAGGTTGAGAACCACTGATTTGGGTGCAGCAAAACACCCTAAAAGTCAAGGTCTTTAAATAACACCTCTATTATTCAGTCACAATTCTGTGGATAAGCACTTGCCCTAAATTTAGCTGGAAGGTTCTTCTGCCCATGTTGCCTGATGCAGGGCAGCTGTCTAAGAGCTCACCCAGCTGGATGATCTGAGATCGTGCAGGGTGCACATCTCAAATGGATGATCCAAGACCATGCAGGGTGCACATTGAGGCTGGGGGTGTCTGTGAACACGCAGGGCACACATCACAGCTGGATGGTCTGAGACCCTGCAGGGCACACATCAGGCGCTCACAGCTGCCTCCCTTGACGGCAGCCACGCTCAGCACAGCCTTGAATGTAGAGTGCTGCACAACATCCCCTGCACTGCACCAGCCCAGGTTAGAGGGGAGGAGAACGTCTCCACCAAAGAGGGGTATATTGGCAGAATCAGCTCACAAAGCGAAGTGAATGAGAGGAGGGACGGAGTTTGCAATCTTTGTTCTTGGTGGCTGCAAGTGGCTGCACTCAGTCACAGCACAGAGAAGGCAAATTCAGTCCAAACTACTTGGAGGATCTGTATTCTCAGTCGCAGAGCTTTGGAACAGCTTCCTCTCCCAAGGGAGCGGCAGTGACGTAAGGCAGGTGTCTCACCAGTGTGAAGTGAGGGGAGTCACTGCCGAGGACAGACCCTGTCATGCCCCGTGGAAGGAGGGGGGTTGTTTGGTTTTGGTCTGCAGTGGGACTGTCATTTGTCTTTACTCCCTGACTACAAAACACACTGGTGTGGAATGTCAACCCCATAATAATACCGTATGTCTCTGAGATACCGCAGGTGAGACTTGTCTGCTGTGACCCACCAGTAGTAAATAAGACATATTGTTCTCATTTGTTCATTACGATCTCATCTTTATAAATTAAAAAAAAAAAAAGATGTTAAATCAATTCAACAAATGTATATTTAATGTCTATTAAGCGCCATGAAGATAGTCCCTGGGAAAAAAATGCTACCATAAGACGGCGTGTGCCTCCTCCCCGAGCTGGGGAGGCCTCACAGGGTCCTGCAGGTGCTGAATGTCCCTTACTGTTGTCCCTCACTGTTCTCACAGCCTCATGAATTGCATCTGCCAGGCGGCTGCTCCAGCTACTCTGCTTTCCAGGTGAAAAGCTGTGAGCTCGGTAGGCAGTCACTTGCTTTGGGGTGGTGCCACTCCTGCCCAGCCAAGCGCCTTTGTCCTCTTTTCTGCCTGACTTGCTCTGCCAACCCATTCTCTGAGCCTCAGTCCAGCTCTCCTTCCCTGAACCCACACCCTGACCCAGCCAGCAGCCCACTCTGCAGGCTCCTGCCACCAGGCTACCTCAGTCCTCCAGTCCCACCTGCTGTCATTGCTGGTTTGCGTGTCCAGCTCTTCCAGGACTTTGAGCCTTTAGGCTGAGAACACACAGAGAACAGTACGTATTCATCTCTAGAGCTCTGAGCAAATTCTCATTAAACATCTGATGGGTGTTTAGAAAATGAATGAAGAAGAAACAAATGGACAACAGCCTGAGAGCAGCAGCAGCACTAGTGCCATGCAGCTCCATGCAGGTGAGCTCTGCCTCTCACCTGGAAACACGAGCCCTTTCTGCCCTATGTCGACTTCCCTTGCTTTTTCTTCTAACAGACTGGAGGACATTTAAAAATCTATACTCAGAACGATGCCTGTGGCTCATCGAGTAGGGCACCGGCCCCGTATACCGAAGGTGGTGGGTTCAAACCCAGCCTCAGCTGAACTGCAAAACACAAAAATAGCCAGGCGTTGTGGCGGGCGCCTGTGGTCCCAGCTACTCAGGAGGCTGAGGCAAGAGAATCATCTAGGCCCAGGAGTTGGAGGTTGCTGTGAGCTGTGTGATGCCACGGCACTCTACCAAGGACAATGGGGTGAGACTCTGTCTCTAAAAAAAAAAAAAAACTATACTCAATTTTTTTATGTTACCCTCAAGAGATTCTAAGTCAATGACTTTCCATAAAAGAAAAGATCCCTATGCGTAACTTTTCATGACCTCTATTTTTTCAGCAAGAGATTGCATTTCATGTTTATACCCAAATCTCCTCCTTAGGCCACACAACAATGTGACTGTCTGACAGTTGTCATCAGATTCATTTCAGTTGAGTGCAGCATAATCTCACTGGAATCCTGTAAACTGTTGGCGAGGTTGGTTTTACTCAAGTACTAGATCTTATCTAGGGAGGATCAAGTTTAGCCAACCTTGGGGAGTGTGTTAAATCACACTCTGTCTCTCAGGATGGCAGTCACTGCCAGCAAATGGCTGTCACCAGAGTTGACACGACCAAGGCACCTGGTCAAAACAACCAAAAAATGTAATGAATTTCCAAATGATAGGATTTTGCTTAATGTAGTGATGTGGTAGCATGAGGAGCTGATGTCTTTGATAGTCTAACAAAGACAGTCCCCAAGCTCCTGAGGGCAGTTTCTCCCAGTCCTCCCTGATTGCTGTCACACCTGGAGTAAATACCTGATGAGCATTGTGGTAGACAGAGTCAGACATTGTTTGAAACTAAGTTCCCTGGACACAGTTGATTAAGCCATGAAACTCTAACTTCAGAATGCTCCCAGATACCTGAGTGCTCGCAGTCATCTGAGTGCTCACAGATACCTAAGTCTTTCCACATACCTGAGTGCTCCCTCACACCTGTGTGCTCCACACACCTGAGTCCTCACTCACACTGAGTGCTCACAGTCATCTGAGTGCTCACTGATACCTGAGTGCTAATTCACACCTGAATACTCCCTGACACCAGAATGCTCACTGACACCTGAGTGCCTAGTCACACCTGAATGCTGATTCACACCTGAGTGTTCCCTGACACCTAAGTGACAATTCACACCTGAGTGCTCACTGACACCTGGGTGCTTATAGATACCTAAGTGCTGATTCACACCTGATGCTCACTGACACCTGAGTGCTGATTCACACCTGAGTGCTCACTGATACCTGAGTACCCACAAACACAAGTGAGGGGGAAGGCATGAAGCACATGTGGCCAAATGCCACTGAGTAGTGGCTCCAGGGGGCTCTCTGGTGACCCTTCATCTACTCCATTCCCCTGGCACGGTGATAAGCAGCACTAAGGGCCTCCTTTGAAGTCACCTCCCAGCCATCTGTAAACCTGAGCTCCCCTGAGGCTGAGGCAAGAAGATTGCTTGAGACCAGAAGTTTGAGCCAAGTCTAGGCAGCAGAGCAAGACCCCCATCTCTATTTTAAAAATAAGAACAATAAAATAATAATTTATAAAGTTAAAAAAAAAGAATGGTTCTCAGACTTCACTAATTACCTGAATTACCTAAGGTATTGAAGGGATGAGGGGAAACTTACCCTCTCCTCTCCTGAAAGTTTGCTGAATGGTCAATTCACAATTAAGACAGGTTAATAAAAGAAAAGTTTTGTTTACTGTACTCATGGGAAGAAATCAAGGAGTGAGTTCCCAGTTTTCCAGTGGAGTTCACATATCTTCATACTCGACTTCTAGGGGGAATTGAGGAGTAGGGGCCACTGAACAGTTTCTGGGGAAGGCAAATGGAGGGGGAGAAATAGGTCAACTTATAGATTAACCTGGGATACAGGTCTTTATCACTCACCTCAAGATGAGGTTTGCTTTCTCCCCCCAGCTCGGAGGTTTCCTCAGGCCCTGGAATGAATGTTCCTTACTTTAATTACTTTGGGGGCTAAGTTCATCTACATTCTTGACCTTTATTCTTGAAATATTTTGGAGAGAGCAGGAAGGAGGAAGAGGAGTCCACTGTCCCCTTCGATCCTCGGATTAGGAGTCCAGGCCTTGCAAAGGGAGGGAGCCGCCTCCACTGTGTCTTGACTCCGAGCAGCTTTTAATTCCAGGTATTCTTTCTACCAGGGGTCATATTTGGGGGTTAGATTTTCTCAGTTCCTTCAGTATGGTTTCAGCATACAGATTTCCAGCCCCATTTCAGACCCACTAAATTTTTAAATCTCTTCAGGTACTTCAATGATCAGCCACTCTTAGCTTTAGCATTTTTAGAAAAAACAACAACAAAATTAAAAAACCATAAAGTGTACTGCTGTGGGCTGGGCTGTGTCCCCACGATTTAAAGAGTAACTTAATATGACATGATTAAAGTGGGCCCTGATCACATATGATTGGTGTTCTTATAGGAAGAGAAACTTGGAACACAGAGAGGCTCAGAGGAAAGGTCGCACAAACTCAGAGAGGAGGTCAGTGCAAGCCAAGAAGACAGGCCTGAAAAGAGACCAGTTCTCGGGGCACCTTGGTCACGAACTGCAGGACTCTGAGTTTTTTTGTTGTTTAAGCCACTTGGTCTGTGGTGCTTTGTCATGGTGGCCCCAGCAGACAGACAATTGTGCTTCCATGGTCAATTGATCAGCTGGCAAACTGGAATGACAAGAAGACACTGGCAAGGTGCCTCAAGGGGCAAGTGGACGTTATGAAGCCAGAAGACGGTCTGAGAAGCTGAGCTGAAGCCACATAGCTGCCCTGGCCGCTCAGCTCACATCCCCTCCAGCCCGTGACTATCCAGGTGAGGTTTCTCCTTGATTGAGAGGGTGTTTGTCTCAGGAGACTCTGAAGGGAGTCAGCTCATATAGACAATAGGGGTTGTGACATTGGTAAAGGTTATTTTAATGATATGATGTTTTCTCTGATTTTTCTTTTACATATTTTGTTAAAGGGAAAATCACCTTTCTGTTGTTTAAACATTTTGCATTGTTAGAACGGAGACTAGTTTGATGTTACTTCCTATCAGATAAAGTTAAAATTTCCTAGGTATATTTCCTTGTATTTCATTATAAAAGTTATTAGATCTGTAACTGAGGCAGAACAGAATTAGAGGCTCCTCTCTCTCCCAGAACTGCCAACCTTCCAAATGAAACTTGTTTGGACCTATCCCATCTCTGCATATTGGCTGGACAGTGACAGGTGACCAGATGCTTTTCATCCAGTAACAATTATATGCAAAGAAAAAATAGTCCCTATTAAAATGGCTGATTAATTAAGTTTCAGTTCTGTGCAACTTCCACAGGGAGAGAAGTTGCTGAGGATGGAGAGAAAGAGAGAAAAGAGCTCACAAGTGGAAAGGTACAGCAAAGATCGGGTGAAACAGGGAGAGGCTGAGCTCTCGGGAAGATGGAAACTACAGCCCTTAAGGGAGGCAGCATGGCACAGTACTAGGAAACAGCCTCCCCAGGAGGGAGAAAATAAAGCACAACGCCAGGAACACCGTGAGATTCCACGAGGAGCTCTGTAGGGGGGGAAGCTTCCCCCTCCCATTTGTTCAGTCAGCAGCCCTGCATGGCCACCTCCTGTGTCTTAGACGCTCAGCTGCAGTCTAGCTGTGCAAAGACCATTCACACAGGGGCTCTCTGAGGACGCCAGTCTAGAAAAAAGAATTCTCCTTAAAAGCCCCCTAACGGGGCGGTGCCTGTGGCTCATCGAGTAGGGTGCTGGCCCCACATACCAAAGGTGGCAAGTTCAAGCCCAGCCTCGGCCGAACTGCAAAACAGAAAAATAGCCGGGCATTGTGGCGGGCGCCTGTAGTCCCAGCTTCTTGGGAGGCTGAGGCAAGAGAATCACCTAAGCCCAGGAGTTGGAGGTTTCTGTGAGCTGTGTGACACCACGGCACTCCACTGAGGGACGAGAAAGTAAGACTCTGTCTCCACCTAAAAAAAAAAGCCCCCTAATGATGCAATGCCAACAAGACAAGCTTAAACCTCCTCCAGAGACCTCAGGTCCTCAGTTCTTCATCTCCACAGAGCTCCCAGCCTCCAGGCAGGAAATCCACAGCGAGCCCTGTCCTGACACCCGGGAACAGGTGACTCCCTTGGGCTGGGATGGGAACGGTACTTCTCCAACATCCCAGCTCTGACTGGGCCAAGCATGTAGCAGGTGCTGAATAAAAATTTCTTGAGTTAATCAAGTAATGGCTCATATAATCACGTCTGTCAATCCCAGGAGCCATCATCGTGAGCCTGACACACCTCCTCTCCTGTCCATAGGTCCTCCCAGAAGGGGACACATAAGACAGTAATGAGAAAACATAATTAAAAGCAATATCTGCTCCCTGACGGCAAAGAAAAAAACAATGTTATTATTGAGTAATTATTAAATAGAAAGTGATATGCATCACAAGCAAGTCCCTATAGAGAATACAGCAACAGAAAGAATCCTTTTATAGAGCTAAGTGGCTACATCCATTACACTCCTGTTTTCAAGATAAAGTTGCTGAATTTATCATATCCTCGTCACCGGAGACACTGTTTTCCATGTGAAGTCGGGGATGGTGGAATGTAGGCCCGTATTCTCCCAGGAGACTTGGAGTTAGGCCTTATCTTCCTTGGTAGTCACATTTAAAGAGGCTCCTGTCCCTGAGGAAACATTGCTGAGTCATGAGACTGACCTGATAAGAGGTCTATTAACCTTTAGCCTCAAAAGCAGCAAGGCAGCCCAGGCCTCCCAAGCTTCTCAGAGTCTCCCTGGGCTGGGTCTGGCCCCGACATGCACAAAAGCTGCCCTGGACAGCAGGTGTGCCCTGCTAGCCAGATCTCCGGGTGGGGCACTGAACTCCAAGGCCAATCCTAAACCGAAAGGTGAAACCTTTTTCTGAAAAGCTACTTGATAACCCTTTGACCTCAAACTTGAGCAGCACAGCACTTAAAGTACACACTTCGAAATTAGACAGGCCTGTGCTGAGGTCCACACTTTACTGCCTATGTGCTCTGATCTTGAGCTAATTGGTTGGTTAATTCTCTAAGACCCCATGTTTCAGGAGAGGACACAGGAGGGTGTCATCCACTCTCACTGCTGCAGAAGGAAGGTGGGTGTGCACTCTGAGCCCGAAGGCTGGTTTCCACCTCAGTCCCATTTTAGACACAATCCACATCCTGCTCCTTAGCCTCCTCCTCAGTAAGAGTTGCCACCCGAGAACTTAATAAACATTCACTGCTACTTTATTTCTTTCACCTTCTTCTGCCTTTTCCCAGTGGGGATTGGAGAGTGTTCCAGTCAAATTCTTTCTTTCTTTCTTTCTTTCTTTCTTTCTTTCTTTTTTTTTTTTTTTTATACAGAGCCTCAAGCTATCACCCTGGATAGAGTGCTATGGCATCACAGCTCATGGCAACCTCCAATTCCTGGGCTCAAGCGAGTCTTCTACCTCTGCCTCCCAAGTAGCTGGGACTACAGGCGCCCGCCATAACGCCTGGCCATTTTTTGGTTGCAGCCATCATTGTTGTTTGGCGCTTTCTTTCATTTTTAATTAGATAAACTCCTTTGAATTGCAAGCTCTCTTGACAAATTATTATTCAGATAAACTCATGTAAAAGCTAAATGAAAATAATTTTAAAACCTAAAGAAGCATAAAATTCCAAATTGTGATACAGAGAAGGCCTCTGGTTTTCATCCTGGTTTAAGTGCCTTCCCACTTTATCTTTTTTATTTTCCAGGCAGTTTCCAAATTAAAAGAGAAAAACTTAGGCTTTCACATCTACTCAACACCTATCTAATTACTTGCACCACTTTAAAGAGCCAGCTGTCTGCAGAGGGAGGTTGGTGTCTCCAAATGTGTAAGACCTTCCAGCTAAAATCAGATCTGGGGACCAGCTCAGTCAAATAAAACACCCTAATCAAGTCCACTTTAACAACTAACAAACTCACTTATTAGGTAGCAAGTATTTTTAAAGATCTACATTGAGTGATCGGTTGTGAGCCATTCATTCTTGTTTAAACTAAGTGTAAATCAAAGCCCCTTCGCCCTCTGAGAGGAGATGAGCCTCCTCCTCTCCTCAGTGATGGTGCAGCCTCCTGGGACTGTGTCATCAACTCCCAGATGGCAGGCTCTCTGCTGAATAATTTTGATTAAAATCATTTCCAGGTTTGATTTGGGCAGATAACAAGCCAGAGTTTGGCAGAGGGGTGGTATGGTGAACACACAGTTCAGCATGGTTGTCCAACAGAACATTGTTTACTTTAGCCTTTCACATTTTAGCCTGCTGCGTTTAAATCCACTTTCCAGGACCGGCACCATGTAAATTTGGACCCTGTATCTGCCCTTTACTGGTTCTGTTGATGTGAACCAACAGATTAAACTTTCTGGACCTCAAATTCCTGTTTTGTAAACTATGGATGATGATACCTTTTTCATGTGGTTATTTGGGGGATTAAATGTGATGGTGTGTATGGGCCTGTACTGCCACGCAGAACCACCTGGCCTGTGTGACCCACATGGCCCTGTAACCCATGCAGCCTGTGTGACCTGCAGCCTATACTTCAGGAACACCAGTACCCTCTCTCTCCTTTCCCTCCAGACAAATGGGGAGCTTGTCGGCCCAGACCACAGACTCCATGCTATCTTCCCAACCCCACAGGAAAAAAACTTATAACCAACTAACCCTTCAGGTCCTCACTTTACCCTGCTGCCTCCATTGACCTGCTCACCCTACTCGAAGCCACGTCTTTCTCTGAGTCCCTCTGTCACTGCCATGGCTATGCCAGTTACACCACATGGCACATCCTGCTGGTCATCTATTTTTGCTGAGCCCCATCTTGGCTCCATCACCAGATCCCTGAGCATTTCTGTGTCCAGCCCGGAGCCCTCATCATAACCTGTCTATCTCTGAGCTCCTCCAAAAGCAGCTGAAGGCCCAGTTTATTGGGAAGATGACCCCAGGACATACAGATGGAGAAATCAAAGTAGGAAAGGGCAGGTGCCACTTGAGATGCATCAGTGAGCTGCTGGCCATGGAGCACACTCTGGAGCACCCTTCAGAATTGTCCCACCAAGGGACACAGAAGCGGGAGTATTTATTCACAGACTCCCACCCAGCATTGGTGAAGGGTGTCCCAGAGTACCCATTTCCAGCACCCCTGAAAGCCCACACATTGCTCAACAAGCTCTTTTCCTTGCAGGGAGATGAAGAAAGAGCCAAAGACGGGTCAGGTGAGAAGGTGCTATGTCCACTGGGTCCTCCGTTTGGCTTCGGGTAAGCTTGGGCCTGGGACACCCACATCACCTGACACAGACGTTAATTAAAATCTAGTTAGCATTTTAGCATTGAATGAATGAAAAAATAAATATCAGAGAAACACTGCCTTTATCATAGTATAAAGCCACCATCTAGAACAGTTACACCTAATTCTATTTGATTGTATGTGACACAGCTCTGGTGTGTTCCAGGACAGAGGTCTAGATATTATGCTCCCCAACTCTGTGTGGGAGGCTGTGACAGCCCAGGGATCACCATAAAGGACAAAGGGGAAAGAGGAGCTCATGGCTGGTGAGAACCATTCTTAACCACTTCTCAAATCTTTGTTCCAAAATATAGCAAGTAGTCCAAGTTCAAATAATAAGTCAGCTCAGAGGCTATAAAAACAACTCGGAATTTCTTATGTTTTCCAAAAGCCCAGTCAAGAGAAACAAATAAGGAACCACTCACACAGCCCACATCCTGGACTCTCCCGTAACTGTTCACTCCATCCACACCCACTTGGTGTTTTCTTTGCTCCTGCGGACGCCATGACTTCGTATTTCCACAGGGCGCTACTCAGGGAGGGCCACTGGCAGCACAGACAGCCCTGTGACCCTGAATAGCTTCTCTGTCCCTGCTGCTTTACCCGATCCCTGCGGGGGTAGAAATAGAGATCCAGCCCTTGAAAGCAACATGTTCTGTTCTTAATCAGGTTACACAATTCACAAGAAATTTTTTGGAAGAATGTCAACCTTGACATCCTACATTTTTCCACAGTAATAACGGCAAGATTAGCCCAAGATCAACTAATAAAAAACAGTAAGAGCAAAAATAAAACCCCAAATTGCTTATTAATTCTTATCACATCCAATCCTCTTGTTTTGCTGCTTTTCACTTAACACCCTAAATTAGAGCAAAAGTATCTCAGATCAGGCAATGTATCTTCAATGATGCAGAGAAATGTGACCAGACCCTGTTCAGAGCAAAGCCTCTGACAGACACAAGCCATGCTGGTAACTCTGGGGGTGCTCAGAAAGCTGACGCCCAGACCAGAAATAACATCTCCCGAGTGAGTGTCCCAGGGCCACATAAAGTGTGAAAGGTTTCCTCAGGATTAAAGTTTAAATTAGTTCTAGCTGAATAGCTTCTTTCTTTAAAAATAAACAAACAAACAAAACTTGACTATGGTGCTGAGCTAAAAGACACTTTTCTTTAGGTGAGCTGTAACCTCCTTCCAGTCCGGCTCACAAACATCAGCCATCTCAGTAATGCCGAATGTTCTCCACACCCAAGCTTTCCTACCACATTCAAAGAACAGAATTTTCAAAGTCTCGGGAAACCAGGCAGCTCCCCTTAAAGAGCTTACCAACTGCGACCTTTTGTAGCCTGTTTTGTTAGGAAGTCAACTGGCAAACTTCCTTTTATTAGGAAGCAGTGGCAGGCTCCGGAGGGGGAGAGTCCAGAATGATCCTCAGCGGAGGTAGAGAGATCTTTGGAAGTGCTTAAAAATAGAAGTCATGGCCACTAGAAAGAAATGTGCTCATAGCTGCTGTAGGAAGAAAATAGCAAGTATCATATTGAGTAACAGCAGACTGTTAGTTACCCTGTGGGTATTTTCCATTTCCTGGGGCACAAAGGAGAAATCACACCTGTCCCAACTCCTAGGTGGTGACACCTACCTGGGGGCTTCGGTGACAAGTACAGGGAAACAACATGGGCTTCTCAGGCAGCCTCCTGCTCCACACTGGACATGGAAGGAGGAGAGCCTGGCAGGAGGCTGGTCTCTAAATTACCAGCTAACCCCTCTGAGCCCATCTGCTGCCCAGTGAGGACAGTGCCTTGTCAGGAGCCCTGTGAGCTACACAGATAACAACTTCCTTCCTCTGCTCCCGCTGCTTTGTCTGCTCCTTCATGAGCAGCGTCTCCCTAGAAGAAGAACTTCCTAGAGGGTCAGGCAAGGCCCTGTCATCCCCCTTGGTACTGAAATGCACTTTCTACTCTTATAAACAGAGCATAGGGGACACAGAACACTTCCGCATATTAAATGTGTATTATTTGCCATCAGGCTACAACTACCACAAATGTTCTTTGAGACACTGAAACCAGAATTCCCAACAAGATCAACCTTATGGGTAACTGGAAGAGAAGCAGGAAACACCTGGACCATCCTCTTGTTACTAAATCTGCCAGGGTACCACAAGACTGGCAAAACAAGGCTGTGTGCTCATGTCACAGCCACCCAGTAGGAGGGACAAGCTAGGGCTGAAATCCAGGCCTCACCCTGCCCCTAGCAAGAGCCCCTGGCTCTGTGATGGCAACGTGGTCTTATTTTTCTTTGCATGAGGGAGCCTCGGAGGGCCAAGCCCTTGGCCTGCAGGGCTGAACTTCCTACAGGAGGAAATGTTCTCTGACTTTTCTGCCCCGAGAAGTCACAGGGAGCTGGTGAGCCTGGTGGAAGCCACCCAGTCACATCATCTTGGATGAGTCTCATGCCATCCTCATGAGACCTGTGACATTGTCATCACACATGTATCTGTTTCCACTTCTGTGCTGGGCCACCCTCGCACCCAGTCACACCAGCCATGATTATGGCTGTCAAGGGGGAGATACTGGCACTGGAGTGGGGGCCCCAGCACCACCCAATGGACCTGCTCTCTCCCTTCCAGACAGCTGCCACCAAGCACCACACAGGCCTCTTGAGGCCACCCTGGCCCCATCCTACTCAGGCTCTTCTAGAATTTCAGGGAGTAAAATGAATAATCAGGTGAGCACTGGGCAGGACCTGGCACTTACCAAATATTGGTGGGAGACATAAAGGAGCAGATGAACACGGATGCTTGGAGCCCAGTGCCGTGCATCACCTGACAAGTCAGATTCCAGGTCAAGATGCAATCCGTGGTCTTTGATGCACCAAAAGGTACAAGTTAGCACAGGCATCTGGCTGCCCTGCAGACCTCCTGATTGGAGGAAGTAAAAGCTGATATGGCACAGCAATGACCTTCAGGCTGGAACATTTTCTAAATAAACAACACAGACATTATGCCTATGAGGAAAAACAGAGCTGGGGCCAGGAGCCAGGAAGTTCCCTGGTAAAGAAGATGCACAGGTGAGTGCCTGTGACAAGGGGATGGCAGGGGGCCAGGTGCCTATCACTGCAGGGTGTCCCCCACCTGTTTCCCCGGACCTCTGGTAGCCATCCTCGGAGCAAGGCACAGGGACATGGGTTAGCCATGAGTCTTCAGAGACATGCATTCCAACTCCAAGAAGTGCCCAACTGCCTGTCTCCCCTGAACAGCCTGTCCCTCCTTTTCCAGCATCTCAGGCTGGGTGGAAGCCAGCTATCCTCACACCCCCATTTGTAGCCTAAAAAAATCATCTACTGTACTCACGCCAGAGAGAAATGTGAGAAATATCCATATCACACCATAAAAGACAGGTTTGCCGGAAACAGGGCCTTTTGCTGACCTCACTAAGTGTGCTTTCAGATGCTCCTGCCCAGGTTTGCTGGATCTGGGCGAACCACATCCTCAAGAAATGGAGCTGGTTGCACAAGTCAGCACTCTGAGGACCTGGAGAAACACAGGACTCTCAGCTGACTCACTGGATTAAGCTTGAACCCAGGACATCTAATTCAGGGATCCTCAAACTATGGCCCATGGGCCACATGCAGCCCGCCAAGGACATTTATCCTGCCCATCAGGTGTTTTTGCCTCCACTGCCTGTCCTGTTTAGCAGCAGACTCATCCTGGGCCAAAAAACCTGTTAGTGGAAAAACCATTGGTTGCATTCCCAAACAAAACATGTGTGGATTCGCTGGAAAAGTTGCAAAAAGAGTTACAATTTAGATTTAAAGAGCTTCATCTCCATGAACAGGGCATACAGCTTTTCCATAACCCATTTTCTATTGACATTGAAAATGTGGAGGTCAGTCCCTGAAGTCGCTGCCCTGGCCACCCCTCTGCCAGCTGTGGCAGCATCACCTTGGGCTGGCGTCTCAGGCAGGTGGGAGCCAGGTGCTGACAGGTGCGGCGGAGGCGGCCAAGTGCTCCTGCAGCTCCAGCTCCAGCTCTGGGCTCTGCACCACGGCAGCTTTCCAGCTTCTCCGTGGGGCTGGCCTCTGGTGCCTGGATGCTCTAAGAATGTTTCCACTGTTGCTCAGAGGACACATGCTATGGAATTCAGAATTCCTGGAGAATTGCCTTTGTGAGAAGCTGGAAGTATTTATTTAAATTCCTTCTCTTAGTTTTTCCAAGAAACTATGAACAACATTAGTAATAAAGAGTTTGACTGCCACTTGCTTAATGAAGGTTTTACTGCCAAGGACATTCTGGACCAAAAAATCAATGAAGTTTCCTCTTCTGATGATAAGGATGCCTTCTAAGTAGCAGGCCTCGGAGATGTTCTGAAGAAACACAGAAGATGGCTAAAAGCTCTTCCTCATGTCACTCCCTTTTCTGCAGCCAAATGTAATGACAGTAGAGCTATTATGAAGACCCTCACTGCCATTGGGACAGGATTGACTGTGCTAGCAAGACTGAAATACAATTGGTGCAAAGTCTCAGGGTGCCTCCACTGAGGATTATCTATGAAAATCCTTGTAAACAAGTGTCTCAAATTAAGTACACTGCCAATAATGGGGTCCAGATGATGACTTTTGATAGTGAAGTCAAGTTGATGAAAGTTGCCAGAGCACATCCAAAGGCCAAGTTGGTTTTGCAGATTGCCACTGATGATTCCAAAGCAGTCTGTTGACTCAGTGTTAAATTTGGTGCTCAAAACCAGCAAACTTCTTTTGGAACAGGCAAAAGAGCTAAATATTGATGTTTTTGGTGTCAACTTCCACGTAGGAAGTGGCTTTTCTGATCCTGAGTCCTTCGTGCAGGCAATCTCTGATGCCCACTGTGTCTTTGACATGGGAGCTGAGGTTGGTTTCAGCATGTACCTGCTTGATATTGGTGGTGGCTTTCCTGAATCTGAGGATGTGAAGCTTAAATTTAAAGAGATCACTGGTATAATCAACCCAGCATTGGACAAGTACTTGCCATCAGACTCTAGAGTGAGAATCATAGCTGAGTCAGGCAGATATTATGTTGCATCAGCCTTCACACTTGCAGTTAATATCATTGCCAAAAAATTGTATTAAAGGAACAGATAGGCTCTGATGATGAAGATGAGTCCAGTGAACAAACCTTTATGTATTATGTCAATGAAGGAGTATATGGATCGTTTAATTGCATCCTTTACGATCATGCTCATGTAAAGTCTCTTCTGCAAAAGAGACCTAAACCAGATGAGAACTATTATTCATCCAGCATATGGGGCCAATATGCGATGGCCTTGACTGGATAGTTGAGCGTTGTGACCTGCCAGAAATGCATGTGAGTGACTAGAAGCTCTTTGAAAATATGGGTGATTACACTGTAGCTGCTGCTTCTACTTTCAATGGATTCCAGAGGCTGACTACTATGTGATGTCAGGACCAATGTGACAACTCGTGCAGCAAATCCAGAACCCAGACTACCCACCCAAAGTAGAAGAGCAGGACATTAACACTCTGCCTGTGTCTTGTGCTTGGCAAAGTGGAATGAAACTTCACCTAGCAACTAGGTGTTAATGTGTAGATATCATTCCGTAGCTGTTAACTGTGAGTTTAGCTTAAATTAAGAAATTTGAGGGGACCATTTAACTTAATTATTGCTAGTTTTGAAATGTCTTTGTAGGAGTAGGGTTGGCACAGATGCAGCAATATGTACGATTAGGAGATGGGGGTCACAATTCTTTGTGTTCCTGTGCAAAGTATTTGAATATTTGTTTTATACGTATTTTTATTCACCTTTCAGATGTGCTATGAAAGAACACCCCTCCGCTTCTCAGCAACCATTTGTAGCTTGTACAGTGGCAGAATCAGCCAAAAGCTTAGTGTTGTGACCTCTTTTAAGAATAAAATACCTTGAAATTAAAAAAAAAAAAAGGAAAGAAAATGTGGATACAATTTACCAAATGGAACTGGCTGAACTGCAGAATTGTGACTTTCTGAAAGATGCATTCAAGTCAAGCAGCCTTCCTAATTTCTATGCATCTCTCCCCTCTGAGACATATCCTAATCTCAGGAACCATCCACTCAAAATGGCAACCATCTTTGGCAGCACTTATGTCTGTGAACAAACTTTTTCCGGAATGAAACATCTGAAATCTCCAACCAGATTTAGATTAACTGATGCACACTTGCATCACTCCTT
>CAUYON010161990.1:0-39758 GCA_963573935.1 Arctocebus calabarensis | reverse complement strand
TTCTGTCTCAGCCTCCTGAGTAGCTAGGATTATAATACAGATGTATGCCACCACATTTGGCTAATTTTTGTAGAGGTCAGGGACTCCCTATGTTACCCAGGGTGGTCTCTAACTCTTGGCCTCAAGCAATCCTCCCCTGTTGGCCTCCCAAAGTGCTGGGATTAGCTGTGCCTGGCCCTTTAAATTTTTTAAATAAAATTTTTGAGGAAACAAAATTGTTCTTTCCCAATATGCTATAATATTTTCTAATATTCCATAAGCAGAGAGAACATAGAGGCAGACAAATAAGACTGAACTGTCAATGGGAACTGAGTTCAGTCCTGGCTAGTCAGGACCCGGAATGCTGACCATTAGGATGCAGATGCCATGGCCAGCGCTGTTTATTCAATAGTGACCTGGGATAACCCTGGGGGGGATTGGTGGTTTTAAAGGGGTTCCTGAAAGAAGCTAAAGTATGCAAAGTAAATAAGTAAAAACCTTAGGGATTATCACTCTTGGAAAAGTAGAACCTCACAACTAACAGATTTTTACCATCCCTTTTTCAGAAGTAAAAACTGGGATCCAAACAAATAATATATTTCAGAAGCTAATGAAAAAATTTTCAGATATCAAGAGATAACCAGTCTTTCTATCTTCTAGAAGATAAAATGCTACTTTGGAAGTACTTTAAAAGGTGTCTTTACCATTCACTTTATGGCCTCTTGGAAAGGAAACAACTTGATCTCATTCAAGAGTGACAGTGAGAGGCTATGTCATCACAGGGTCATGGAAGCAAGAGAAGAGGGTACCAGGGACAAGAGGGCTGTCCAATGTCCAGGGAGGACAACCAGAAAGGGGCACTGGGGCCACCCACTCAGGAGTCAACCAGAGCACTGAGATGACTCCTCAACTTCTCAGACTGACGCTCCAGATCAGACTTTTATTTATTTATTTTTTGAGACAGAGCCTCAAGCTGTCACCCTGGATAGAGTACGGTGGCATCACAGCTCACAGCAACCTCCAATTCCTGGGCTCAAGCGAGTCTCCTGCCTCAACGCCCGGCTATTTTTTGGTTGCAGCCATTGTTGTTGGGAGGGCCCAGGCTGGATTTGAACCCACCAGCTCAGGTGTATGTAGCTGGCGCCTTAGCTGCTTGAGCCACAGGTGCCGAGCCCCAGATCAGACTTTTATTTTTCTTCTGAAAAGGATACATTTTTCTCTATTGAATCGGAATTACAAATTATCCCATTCAATTTTGAATACAATATATTAAAAAATGTGAAATGATGAATTATTAAACAGGGATAGTCAGATACTAGTTAGTCTGAAAGGGCGATGAGCTATTACAAGTGATAATGGAATGACTGCAATGAACACTCCTTGTGCTCTAGGTCTTGGATACCATTCAATCTGTGTAACATATATTATCTCATTTAATCCTCACCTTATTATTATTATTATTATTATTATTATTATTATCTCCATTTGGCAGATGAAGAAAACAAGGCACAGGGAGGTTAAATTCCTTGTCTGAGGTCAGACAGCTAGTAGGCAATGGAAGAGAATTTATATCTAAGCCAGGCGACTCCAGAGTGAACCTTCCTTTCCAGCTGTCATGCTCTCTACACATGCATGGCAATATGATACTTTCAGTTTTCAAAATTCTTTTTTTTTTTTTCTTTTGCGAAAGTCTCACTCTGTCACCCTGGATAGAGTGCTATGGCATCATAGCTCACAGCAACCTCAAACTCCTGGGCTTGAGCAATCCTCTTGCCTCAACCTCCCAAGTAGCTGGGACTACAGGTGCTTGCCACAATGTCTGCTAGTTTTTTCTATTTTTAGTAGAGATGGGGTCTCACTCTTGCTCAGGCTGGTCTTAGACTCCTGAGCCTAAGGGATCCTCCTGCCTTGGCCTCCCAGAGCGCTCCGATTACAGGAATGAGGTACTGCGCCCAGTAGTTTTCAAAAGTCTATAGGGTCTTTCCAATTACTCTGTAAGGAACACAGAGTCACTATATTCTAGGAGGAAAAGACTCAGAGAGGTCACGTACTCATTCAAGGACAAAAAGAATCCAGGTGTTTGGATCCTCATCTTGTTTTATTTTGACCACATCATGCTATAGACATCTACTTTATATAAACCAGTACATGATTTGGAATGCTCAAAGGTACCTCTTATTAGGCAGCTCTTGTCTTTGTAGTATAGCTTTTAAGATGTCTCTCTTTGCTTGGTTGTTTTCTTTATCCACGTAGATCACTATACCAAAAGAAAAAAAAATGCCACAAAGGGAAATCACTCAGTAATATACTACATTAGTACCATTCTGTATTTTTATAAATACCTGTTTTTAAAGACCCAAGTCATGCCATCTCACTTGTATGCCTGGGAAAAGAAAACAGCCACAGAAACCAGAATCCAATCTGAACAGTCATGTGATCTGGTGTCATGTCACTGGCAGGTTTATGTGCACACTGTCAGAAAAGATACACGCAACATCTAAGAGTGCCCCATCACTGTCACTGCCTGTTAATGGCCCTGGCAGTCATGACAGTAAAAGCCAACGGTCTTTATTGCTTTGTATTTGAGGGATTTACTGCATTTTCTTTCACCCAAGAAGCGAGTGATAATGATAATGTATGGCAGAGTGCTTGTCCTTCCTGACAGCCCCCGTAATTTAATCCTTCTCTCCTGCCACAACATGCAATAAAAGAGGCATCTCGTGTATTGACTTGAGGAAATCTGCAGGCTGACGTCTGCTGGTGCATGGTGAGGGGTACGGGAGAGGCAGAAGGCAGTGAAGGGCTTTGCAGGGTGTGACACTTGTCTTTGGTTTTAAAGGTACATGTTGGCACACAGGAGTGTGGCCAGACTTCACTTAGCTGAAATGTGAGATTAGATAACTGATCTTAAGTCCCACTAGGAAGAAGACGATAAACACCTGACTCTGGAAGCATCTGCATTTGGGGAAAACAGCATTTCAGAGAGCAACACTCCAATTTTCATCCTCATCATTTTTTGTCAGCTTGGCAGACTTTCAGCTATGCCTTAGCTTCTGATGATGTATCTTTTTTAGCTGCCATTTTGGACATAAAAGCTCCCCAGTGACCAGATTTCAACTTAAAGATTATCCCTGATCAAAAGTGCACAAAAGGTGAAAGACATCATGGCAATTCTAAAGCCAATTCTTAGTGTCTGCTGGGAACAAGCATATTTCACATTTAAAATGTTTCCCTGGACAATTTTAGTTCAATCCCAAATTATGATGCAATCAACTCAGTTAGTTGTGCTCAGTTGATGTGTATGACACTGAATTGGGCACATGGATTGAGAGCAAATCTGTCTGCACAGGGTGGGTTAGTGGCTCGTGAGAAGTAGGTATCACTGAAGACACAGAAATGTCAATCACTGACTCTGAGCTATCAAGGTCAAACAGCAACACCTGGCTTACTGCTCGCTGCATGGTATATTAGCAACACAGGCTACTGAGATTCACAGAAATCAATAAAGACAAAGAGTTCAGAGTATTTTGTTTTACTTATTAATGTCAAAATGTTGTGTTAATAGATGATTCCACTGATGACGGGAGATAGTGCTTTATTTTTTAGAGGGTGCCAGTGCACAAAGCCAAACAGGGCCTTTTTTTAATGGGATTTTTTTGTTTTTTGCTGTTAACTGCCAATTCAAGATGTGGTACACCATATTCTTTTTTATTCCAGAGTACTAAAGCTTTTACTGGTTTATATCATTTGAAGACAAGGTTAATCCCTGTGGTTTTGAAAAAAAGGGAAGACAACCTCACGGGACAGCATCCAAATAAACGGTGGTTCAATTAAACCTAGACTAGTTTTGATGAATTTCATTGACTTAAAATTCTTTTTTATTGTGGTAAAATATACGTAACATAAAATTTACCATTTCAGCCATTTTTAAGTGAACAGTTCAGTGACATTAGTACACCCATACTGTGGTTCAACCATCACCGTTATTGATTTCCAGAACTTCTTCCTCCTCCCAAATGGAAACTCTCTGTCCATTTCACAGTAACTCTCCATTCCCCCCTCCCCCAGCTCCTGGGGCTGCCATTCTACTTTCTGTCCCTATGAATGAGACTACTCTAGCAACCTTGTATAAGTGGAATCATACTGTGTGCGTCCAGCTTATTCCACTGAGCATTGATGTTTTCAAGCTTCATCCATGTTACAGCATATAGCAAATTTCTTTCCTTTTTAAGGCTGAATAATATTCCATTGTATGCATATATCACATTGTTTATCTGCTCATCCTACGATGAACTATGGTTTGTTCCTATCTTATAGCTATTATGGATCATTGCTATGAACATGGGTGCACACATATCTGTTTAAGTCCTCAATTTCAATTTTTTTTTGGTATAGACCCAGAAGTGGAATTCTTGGACCATCTGATCATTCTATGTATAACCTCTTTTAGAAAACATCTTTACTATTGAAACTGGCAAAATATGGTGTATGGGGATTCCTTGTGCTTCCCCTTCATCCAGTTAGTCAGAAAACACTGCATTTCTATTCTCTTAACAAAGATTAAAATAACATAACATACGTAATCCTCATATGTACGTAACATACTCAACATTTGCTGAGTGATGTTTATGCACAAGGTACTATACACACTTCTACTGTGATCACACGGGTGCAGATCCATGCTGACCCACAGTTTGCAGATCATGAAACATACCCAGGGTAGGTTAGTTATCTCTACAAGACCACCTTGTTAGAAAGCAGCAAAGCCTGCCTTCACAGCCTGCCCTCCTAACTTCCTTGGTATCTAACTCTTTTCACATGAAGCCAGACTCTCCTTGTTATTTAAGCTGTGGTCATTTTGTTGGCACCAGGCTGGAATGTGAGAGAGAGTTCCATGATGGTATCAGGGGAAGCCACACCTCATTTTCTTTTTACTCTTTTGGAGAGGGGTATTGCTTAGATACAACTCATCCAGGTACATTAAATCAAATCTCTTGCCAGAAAAAATTTTTAAATTTAATTTTGGGAAAATCCTGGAGCTCCTTATCAATAAGCTTAGTTCTCCAAAGGTGTACCAAATTGGAACCATCGCTCTCCTGCTTGCACAGACAGGGCCTAGATTGGGCATCTTAATCTAGCCTAATTGTTTTTAGTCTTGAATGTGTATCAGCATCCTTTGGATGCTGCTGCTTATTAAAATGCAGATTACCAAGCTGTATTCCCATAATGTCTAGTTTAGTAGGTCTGGCATAGGGCCTGAGACTTGCAATCTCCTGGTTGCTGCTACTGCTGGTGGTGGTCAGGGTTCACACTTTGAGAACCACTGTTTAGTCCAACCCTTCTTTGCCCAATTTTAAACGGGATTAAGAGACGAGGTGTGGTGGCTCAGGCCTGTAATTCTAGTACTTTGGGAGGAAGAGGCAGGAGGATCACTTGAACTCAGGAGTTCAAGATCAACCTGTGCAAAAGTGAGATCCTGTCTCTACTAAAAATAGAAAAACTAGGTGGGCACTGTGGCAGGTGCCTGTAGTCCCAGCTACTTGGAAGGCAGGAGGATAACTTGATTCCAGGAGTTTGAAGCTCCTGTGAGCTATGATGCCATGGCATTCTACCCAAGCAACTAAGTGAGATTCTGTCTCAAAAAAAAAAAAAAAAATCAGGAGCTAGTGAACACTTTTGTACTAACACTGGAGGAAAGGGAACACTTTGGCCCCTCCGATTAGGTCAAAGTGCTATGAACACCATGATTCATTTGGCATTCTGAAATTCTAGAAACGATTTACAATTTCAAAAATTCAAATACATTCTTTAGAAAGCTATTCTAGTGATTATTAAAAAAGTATCAAAACTCTCCAAGGGATAAGCTATTTACCTTTAATTTCTCTCAGAAATCTCATTTGTTTAGGACTTGCTAGATTTTGGCACAAAGTTCTGGAAGCACATGCAAAAGGCAAAAACCAGGGTCCAGGTACTACCTGATCTTTATAGTTGCCTACCATTTAAAACATACCCCTCAATTAGCAGGTTCAAGAAATCCTCATGTTTTCTATCAGTGTCATATGGCAGAAGTAAGAAATGGACGGCTTAATTATAAGAGAGTTGATAACCTTGGATTGCAGATAACTTTTGTATTAAAGTGTTATCATCCCCATAATCCTTATCTTTGCCCATTTCTCCTCCCATTAGAAACAAAAACTGACATTCTACATCCTCTTCATCTCCTGAATTAAATTTTAATTGTTCCAACAGATAGACTGTTCAATCCCCAGAGATTAAGGGCCCAGATCTCCACGTGTCATAAAAAGTTTGGATGATTTCATTAATCTTTTTTTCTTCCCACTGCCAATTCCCTAGAAGGATTATTTGGCCAAGACAACATTCTCAGATCTGCCATTAATCTTATTTTTCCTCAAACTATTTTCTTGCTTTCTCAGCATTTTCTGAGCAAAATTTTCAAGCCCAGTAAAATACAAATGTTTTGTTCTTGCTATCAATGTCTTCAATTTTAGTTTTTCTCAGTGTTAGTAGCCCCCAAAAGATATATATATATTTTTTTGGTATAGGTGAATTAACACCTCTTAATAAAACTGAATTCAATTATGAATAATCCAGGGATCATCAGTCCACACCTCTCATTTTATGTACCTAATTTGGGCCTCAGCAGACAAATCTCTTGTATAGATTCCAGTCACAGTGCAGGGTAAAATCCTTGCTGGATTCAGCTAACCTCTCCACTAGTATAGTCTTCAAATGGGAGATAGCATGTACTAATTGTCCTCTACATTCTCCATTTGAATTAAAAAGTCAGTTTGGAAATAAAATTACTTTCATTAACATTTAATGAGATTTGGAAGATGTAAGGCTACATTACATTGACCTTCTATATCAAGTAACAAGTGAATGGCAAAGCATTGCAATAATTAGATAAGATGGCCAAATATTCACCAAAGATTCAAGGAGATCCTCTGCAATGGAGATGCAAATAAAAAGCTTTAAAAATAAACATTTTAACTATGTCATACTTAAAACTTTCAGCAAGGTTAATATTAATTATTTCTCAAGTTTGCTGATGACCCAAGACTTAACTTTTTGAGATATAATAGATGTAAACGAACATTAGTTTGCTTCTAAGCAGAGTACATTCCTCTCCCCTCCCCCTGGATAAATCTCCTTAAAATTCTAATTTCCCATTATTCTTAAAAATTCTACATAGTCAAATCTTATTAGGAAGGTAAAGAAGTTGAAAAGAGGCATAGTAAACACTTTTACTGAATTCATTTCTAACAGATTATTGATTTTCTTGCTGCTATCAAATGGTTAAGGAATTAGAAACACAAGCAACTCTTAAAATGCCAATTAGATAATAAGGTAAAGACAAAACAAACAAACAAAAATTCACAACCAACCAACCAACAAACAAAAATTCCCACAGACCTCACCACGTGAGAACATTCCAACTTCAGGGTGCCTGAGCGTGTCTCACAGCTTTGAGCCAAACCGGTACTTGCATTGCTCTTTAAGCAAATGGAACCATCTGTTTCCCTACATAGCCAAGTTTCTCAATGTACAATCAGTTTCTAAAAAACAATTTTGTTACCAGTCCAGCCAAATATTCTACTGCTGACCTTTACAAAGAATAATACAAAAGCCAAAGTTGTTTGTCTCTTTTCTTGGGGTATCTTCATTAAAATCAGCTGGCTGAATAGTTCTTTCACTACTAATTATATTTTTATATGGTTTACTTTCCTAGTACTTTGTAGTAAAGGCTCTCTAGGAAGCCTGCGAAAATATTTTTGGAAATGTTTCTTCTATATATCAAAGGAATGACATGAAGGTAGAATCAGATTTTTATTCTGATAGTTAACTTATTTCCATGTGATTTTTCCAATTGACCTGTTATTATAAAATTTGAGTTAGAAAGGATCTTAGAAAGTACCTTTTTTTTTTTTTTGAGAATGAGTCTTACTTTGTCGTCCTAGGTAAAGTGCCATGGCATCATAGCTCACAGCAACCTCAAACTCTTGGGCTCAAGTGGAAGGCAGGAGGATAACTTGAGCCCAGGAGTTTGAAGCTGCTGTGAGCTATGATGCCATGGCACTCTACTTAAGCGACTACCCAGCCTCCTGAGTAGCTGGGACTAACAAGTGCCCACTACAACACCCGGCTATTTTTTAGAGATGGGGTCTCGCTCTTGCTTGGGCTGGTCTCGAACCTGAGAGCTCAGGCAATCCACCCACCTCACCTGGCTGCACCTTAATTTTTAGATAAGAAAATAGAGAATCAGAAAATTTATATGTCTCACATAATAGTAAAAATTGTGGAGACAAGGTGTGGGGGAGGATTAGACTAAAAGATTAGACTGAAAGATCAGATCTCCAGGTACTCAAGCTTACTATTGTGAGCAATAAACACATTTCTAAAAATGCCAGATGCAAAGAAAAAGTCACCATGAGCATTTACAATCTTGCTGATACAATAGCTTGATTATCCAAAATGAAATGTCTATGATTTATGGTAAAAAATAGTGTTAAACTAGTGTGAGATGGCCCGTTCTGCTAAAGATAATACAACATTTTACTTTTATGGTTTGTTTTAATGTAGAGTTCAAGAACAACTTAATAAGCAGTTTTAACGAAGGCTCATAGTGGCTTGATATGATTTTTTATTCTTCTCTAGTGAGATAATGATGATCACACAGTATTCTTAAAAATTCCTTCAAACTGATTAAGAATTTACAGGGTGCCTGCTGGCTCTGTGCTGCTCCAGACTCACACGTCTGTGGTCCGACAGCTGAAGCCCTACAAGGGAAAACCTGCCCACTGCTGTAAATGGACGTGTGGGCTACGTGATGAAAAGGCATTCTAAGAATTTTTGTTGCACTCAGTTAAAATCCTGAACATCTAGACCCCAGGAGAGACATGCGCGTGATGACTCTGATGAGGAAGACAGACGGACACTAAGCCAGTGAATGATCTGAATCACATGGTTAAAATACCAGTACTTTGTTTTCATTTGAAATATAATTCAATTAAATTCAATTGCAGACCTAGCAATTTGTATTGATGCTATAATATACAGCACGAAAATTTAGAAAAATTGTTTTATTTTTTCTCTTAACTTCATTACTTCAACCTCATTTTCTTAATCTTTATGCTACAAATTTGTCTTTTATTAATCCATTCTGACAAGACTTCCATGAGTTTATGTGAACATTAGAGAGTTAAACTTTCTCCTTGTTCCTTCAGCTTCCCTAGTGGATAAAAAGGACAAACACGAGACTCTACAGACATACCACTGTTGTAGTTGTAGTAGACCCACTGTCCCCTCTTGGGTTTGGGAAGAGACACAGGGGTCTCCTCAGCAGGGAGACTGTAGAATCGGTACTCAACGAACAGCCGCTGGATGGTGTCATCCATGCTTACTGGAGAATCATTAAGGCTCAGAGCTATGATCTCAATCCGAATTTTTTCTGATGGCTGTTTAAAGAACAAAACAAAAACAACAAAGAAATGAAACAAACAAAAAGATCCTTTATTCTTTTCCACTATCAATTTTGAATAAAACACGAAGGCCAATAGGTTTCTTTTCTTGAACGCAAAGTACACTACTGTATGTTACACATGATAGATTATTCATGACAGAGAAAGAGAGAATGAGATTCTAATGCCCCAGGGTTTGAAGTTAACAGTGTCATGGCAATAGTCTCCTGATTTACATTTGCGGCTATAAATACCCCACTAGTAGTCCATCAGGAGTGAAGATTATGAGATCTTCATCTCAATCGCTTTCAGAATGACAAGTATCAGTTAGCCTTGTTTCAAACTATGTAATGAAGTATATGTTTATCACTGCTTTTATTTAATCTACAGTACCTGAGAAAGTTTTGGTTATTCAGAGATCAAAGCCTGTTGAACATTTTCCAGGTATTATGCTAATACATGGAGCTATAGGAATATATATTAACTACAACAGAAACTACAGTTCATTCTCTTATATTTCTGCCCTAATGTAGTTCATTTAATGAGTAATACATTTTCAAACAAAAGATGCAAAAATATCTAATTTAACAAGTATATTTTCTCACAATTCCTTTGTTATCTCAGTTTTATAGAATTAACAACTGAAACAATATTTGCTCTATTTTCACATTAATCTTGCTTAGTAGGTTTTGGTGCCACAGACATGATAATTGGAGGGGCCAATGTCTCCTTCAATAATGATTTCAAATAATTAACAGAGAAGGATTTAAAAGTTACCTCTCACCAAAATAATTCCTCAGTTAAATTTGTTTTTTACAATTTATGATTTGTTCATTATTATCAAAATCCCTCTTTACTAAATTCAGAAACACGCTACTGTAGATTATATAACATCAAATAATAATTAGAAAAACCTGAAAATAAGACCTACTTATATGACCAGCTTTTATGAATTCATTGTGTAATGTAAATCAACGCACAAATTCACTGCAGTGATTACTTAGATATTTCAAAGCATATAATATAATTAATCAAATTGAAAAGCGTAAGTGTCCTATTGTAAAACTATTTCCATAAAGGACAATTTCCATTGCTGTCAAACCCCTCAATATTTGATGAAGTAATTTTACCCCCTTCTTTCAAAAGACATTTTCTTTTATTATGTATTCGAAGACACTTTAACTAAAAACCCAAATCTGAATATTTCAATAAGGCTATTTTATTATTCAGTAGATTCATGGAAATTTTACTAGGATGACAGAGAAAATTCCACACCATTCTGTCTCCACTAACGCAGGTACAAGGCTGCAGCTGGCAATACCACTAGGATTAGCATAGTATGATGAAATATTTAAAGGAAAATTTTTTCTAAAACCTAATAAATCAAATGACTGCCAAATGTCATTAAAGTGATGGTCTTTGACTTGAATATGCTTTTCATATTCAAATTTGAAAAGAAAGAGATGAAAGCCTGGAAAGGTTACTCGGTTTCAACTAATAACCTCAAGCCCTCTCCATTCACGTGCATGAAAATGAAGTTGGCTCTATTGTCTAATCTTACTTCAGAAACCCTTCACTGCTCACTGAAGACTACGTAGTAAAGAAAATATGTTAACTGATGTTTTTCTTTAATAAAAAGTATTGTGGTTATGAAAATACTGTACAAACATTTATATTTTATAATTCTAATCCAAATGTAGCATAAGGTATAATTAAGTCTGTTACATAACTTGGGAGTTTGACAAACTTAGAATTGTTATCTTATAAAACATTCATGCTTCTGTAACAAAAGAATTAAATAAAAACAGCTATAAAAAAAGAGATGTACATGCTTATTTCTATTATGTGAAGAAGTTGAAATTGTTTATTACAGAACCTAATAAAGAGACAAATGAACATTTAAATAGCAGGGAAATCATATTTATTTAAGTGGCTATTTTATTAATAGTATATTAACTATACAAGCCCAATATGAAAACTTGTATTATTGTAAGCACCAATTTAAGTTGTCAAATAGGACTATATGCAACTCTTTTTTTTTTTTTTTTTCTTTGCAGTTTTTGGCCAGGGCTGGGTTTGAACTCGCCACCTCCAGCATATGGGGCTGGTGCCCTACTCCTTTGAGCCACAGGCGCTACTCCACTACATGTAACTCTTTAGAGTTTAAAACATAATTCTAGACAAAAGTAGATACTTGGATTACAGCCAAAAAACAAAAACAAAATCACGAAAGCAAAAAGACCCAAATAAAACAAAAAATAAAACCCACTATAATTGCTGAAGAAATAAAATAACTTTAAAATTCTTTTAATGATGTCTATCTTTTTTCTGCTCTACTTTTTTCTTTTTTGGGATCCCCCCACAACTACTGCCATTACTTCTATCATGTGTTCTTTTTAATTCTGATCAACATAATTGGCAAAGTTATTTTAGCATTTCTTCATTTATTTGATGCTATAAGAATCAATTTAAGTCCAAAAAAGGGGGAGAAAAACCCAAGACCAAAAGATGAAGAATCTGAATAAAAGATTTTCCAAACATTAACAATTTGACTATTGGTGCTAGACAATTCATTTTTCAACACTGAAACAATTCTGTTGTGTTCAAGCCCCTGTGAATCAAAAGTTCAACCAGATTATGTATGAAGACTAAGAATCAAATAAAATGCATTAATAGACAATTCCAACCCAACATGTCAGAAATTAATTCATTTTCTCTCCCATGTATCTCCCATAATCCCAATCATCCTCTGAAATTTCCTATCTCAAGTAAGGACATCACCATCCACCTCGTCACCTACAGCCAGAAGACCTGGAGCCTTCCCTGTCATTTTCATTTTTTTTTTCATACCAACTATATACTCTAGGTCACTCACTCCTGCTTGTTTTGCTTCCCGAATATCTCAGTGACTTACTGAGCTGTTGAAAGCAAATATCTGCAAATATTGTTTCAACTATTGGGAATATAAAGAAAAACAAGATACTGCTTTTCTCATTTTTATCTCTAGAGAAAAATTTTTAGGTTCTCATGAAGGTACTAATACTCTCATTTCCTAGTTATTAGAAAGTAGAAATTCGACAGAATAAGGAGGGATAAAATAGGAGGAATTAGCATAAAAGATAACATGTTGGTGGACTGCAGGCACAGTGATGGCTGGGAATGGTACACTGCTCACTGTGTCGCCAGTGTGTGGCCCTCCTCGTGACTGTGAGGGAGCGGAGGCCCTGTGGAGACCGCGGGGGTGACGCTGTCACTGCAGACTCCGCTGTGTAGAGATTGGTGCTCTTTGCTTGCTTGCCTGCATTCCCAACCATTCTCCTCATTGCATCTTGTGTCTGCAACCCCAGCCATTCTTTGTAGTAGAATTCTCTCCTAAATCGATTGATAATTGATTACCCTACACTCTAGCCATTCCCTCAAACCCGTGGCACTCTCAGTTTTTGCATCTGTTGTTGATTCTCTCCGAAATCTTCTTTTGTGACAAATAAAATTCCACTCATCATAGGCCCTGAGCCACAGTCTCCTTTATGACAGCATTACTACCTCCAAGAGTGAATGGTCGTTTAGTCCTCTGGGTCACACTGTGATACATGGATGTGTTTACATATTTGCCTCTATCTATAGACTCTGAGCTCCCACAGAGCAGGGCCATATGTTACTCATCTGCTATTTAACATCCTTCTCAGCACTGAGCAGGATTATTAGACTCTTAATAAATATTTAATAAAATATAGGAGGCTGAATAGCTTATATATCTCTTGCCAGAACTATGCAACTCTGCAGTTAGTGCTTTCTCTCTTAAAAAAAAAATTTATTATGTGATACTGTTTCAGAAAATGTGTTATTAACTATTAAAAAATGTCTATGACTTTTGCTGTTTTACATTTTAGTTTAAGACTATCTGAAATACAGTCAATATTGTTGAATCTAGGTGGTAGAGTAGAATTATTTCAACTTTTCTGCATGTTTGAAATATTTCATAATTAAAAAACTGGGGGGAAAGGCCAGTTCAATTAGGAGAAGGGGAAGAGGCATAAGTAATTCAAATGGCAGTGACTGAAGCAAAGCCTTTTGAGACAGATGTGTAATAACGTCTGTTCAGAATTACTAGAGCAACGCGACCGGCTCCCCCTCTGCGGGGTGTCAGCGTCTGACAGCATCGGCTTTAGGCTTTCCCTGTGTTGCTTCCTCCATGAACCTTTTTAAACAGGTAAGATGCTGCTTCTCACTATTTTTTTTCTTGTTCATCAATTGCCCTATTAGCTTCCCTAGATAGAAGATGTCAACATCACCATGTAAAAAGAGTATTTATCAATTTTGATTGTGGTGAACAAAAGTTAATAGAAGTCACTCAAATAAGAACTGCACACAGCTTATTTTTAGTTGTCTGTAGAGATGGACACTATGCATTATGTGACTGAATGATCTAGAAATGTGATGACAGCTTGTATTACTCTCAGAAAAAATAAATCATACCTCTCATGATTTTGGCTCAATTCCACCATTGCTTCCCGACTGATGCTAATCTCACATTTTGGGTCATATTTTTCTATAGGGTTTACTTAGAGTTATTATTTGCATGCTTAAAATTTTCATGTTTTACTTGGGATCATGCGGAATTCTTCCTCTGGTTTTAGCCCTCAGAGCAGCCACAATGGAGTTGGACTGTTAGGGTTTTAAAATAAATTCAACATGACAACCCCTAAAACGTAGTGTATCACTGAGAACGGCCTATGATAAAGGTTTTGCAACTTATTTCAGTCAGTTACATTTAAATGTAACTGTGGTGAGAGTATACATGAGTTTAACCTCATTCTAAATTTCTACAGTGAATAGGAAGGCATTTCTTTAAGTTTTTTTTTTTTTTTTGAGACAGTCTCACCCTTGCCCTTGGTGGAGTCATAGCTCACAGCAACCTTAAACTCTTGGGCTCAAGTGATTCTCTTGCCTCAGCCTCCCACGCAGCTAAGACTACAGGTGCCCACCATAACACCTGGCTATTTTTAGAGATAGGTTCTCACTCTTGTTCAGGGTGGTCGTGAATTCCTGAGCTCAGGTGATCCACCTACCTGGGCCTCCCACAGTGCTAGAATAGTGTGAGCCACTATGCCCAGACTAATTTTTTTTTTTATTATAAAACATTTCAAACATGGGAAAAGTACAGAAAATAATCTGGCATATTCAAGCACTCACCATCTTAAGCAGATGTTGCTGTTAATGAAGAAATAAAATATTTTAAATACAAGTAAAGCCACCAACTCCTAAATCCTTAACCTCCTTTCTCATTTCCTATAGGTAAATTATTATCTTGAAGTTGGTTGTATCATTCCCAAATATGCTGCAATATTTTCTACTACATATGTATGTATCCATAAACAACCTAGAGCATTCATTTTTTTTTTTTTTTTTAGACACAGTCTCACTATGTTGCCCTTGGTAGAGTGCTATGGTGCCACACCTCAAGCAACCTCAAACTCTTGGGCTTAAGTGATTCTCTCGCCTCAGCCTCCCAACTAGCTGGGACTAGGTGCCTACTATGACGCCTGGCTATTTTTTTGTTGTAGTTGTCATTGTTGTTTATTAAGCAGGCCTGCGCTGGGTTCGAACCTGCCAGCCTGAGTGTGTGTGGCCAGCACCTTAACTACAGCACCATGGGTACTGAGCCTAGAATATTGATTTTTAAAAATGTTTTTATATTTCATATTAGTGGTATCATACTCTATTAATCATTCTGCAATTTTTGTTTTTTCACTCTCAATGACTATGCCATGTTTTTGAGATTTATTCATATTTATAATTAAGATCTAATTGATATTAACAGTTTTCTAAATTCCACTTATATTGCATATATAATCTGTAGTCTATTCATTTACCTGCTGATAAATAATGAACTTATTTATAATTTTTTGATGTTATAAACAATGTTGAACTGCCTGTCCTTTCATATTTTCTTGATTACTCTAGGAGTAGAATTGCTGGGTAATGTGTATGAGAAATTCAAATTTAAGGGATTATCAAATTAATCTCCAAATGGTTATAACCAACCTATATGGGAATTATTTTTATTATCATAAAAATGGTTCATATATGTTTGTGTAGACTATGTGTATAGTGTATGTTTAGTGTGTATATAAATAAATGCAAATAAAGGCTACCTATAGGAGCCACAGTATATAGATAGAACTTGGTACCTTGTAACAAAATAAGAGACAAAAAGGCCATGATTTATGTGTATGTCCTCAAAGGGTTCAAATTTTAACGGGGTGAGCTCTAAGACAAGCTCAAAATAGCTGATTCAAACCATCAGACTCATCTATGGTGTTGACAGAGCCACATTAAAGCCAGGCAGGAATGCAAATGGATCAAAGTGATTCTTACAGCTTCCTGTCTCCAGGCTGGGCATGGCCTGAGTCACCCAAAAGACTCAACCAGGTCTACTTAACCTCCAACTAGACTCCAGGCCTTCCTTTCATGAGGAATCATACCCACACTTCATGTGAGTTTTATTTATTTATTTATTTTTTGAGACAGAGCCTCAAGTTTTCACCCTGGATAGAGTGCTGTGGCATCACAGCTCACAGCAACCTCCAATTCCTGGGCCCAAGCGAGTCTCTTGCCTCCGCCTCCCAAGTAACTGGGACCACAGGCGCCTGCCACAACGCCTGGCCATTTTTTGGTTGCAGCCTTCATTGTTTGGCGAGCTCGGGCTGGATTTGAACCCGCCAGCTCAGGTGTATGTGACTGGCGCCTTAGCCTGCTGAGCCACAGGCACCGAGCCTTCATGTGAGTTTTAACTGAAAAGTTTTTGGCTGTTTTGTTTTTTTTCTTTATTGAGACATGTGACCCGCGGTAGAGTGCTATGACGTCACAGCTTACAGCAACCTCAAACTCTTGGGCTTAAGCGATTCTCTTGCCTCAGCCTCCCTAGTAGCTGGAACTATAGGCGTCCACCACAACACCCGGCTATATATTTTTTTGGGTTTAGCAGGCCCAGGTTGGGTTTGAACCCACCAGCCTTGAAGCATGTTTCTGGCACTCTAACCACTGAGCTATGGGCGTCCATGTTTTTGGCTTTTAAAAATAATAGCTCTCTGGGAGAAGTAAGAGTGCATAGAAAGTCAACGTCCCCAGAAACTCAAGGTAACAGGTGATAAGACAGGGTAGTGAGTCTCAAACAATACTAAACAGCCCAATTTCCTTCAGTGGCAGTAACCTATCTTTTAAAAGATATTCCATTAAAATGCACTATATTAAGCAAATAATAGACATGTTGCAAACTTCAGTGACAGGCAGTGGAATGGTGCTAGTGTCAAAATTTATTTTTAGAACACTGTCATGGTGTCCCTTATATACCACGTAAATTATTGTGTTTATAATGGTCAGCAAATTATAAAAGCTTGTTACCACATTTTCTAAAGCAGTGGTTTGGAATATTTTGTCCTGTCCCACTATACCTGAGGGAGGTGACACAGTTCCATCATTAACTGTGGCTTACGATGGCAGTAATGTCAAGGAAGGAGAGAATTTTAAAAATCGCCCTCAATTTCAGGTGATTTTGATATGCTATTTAACTTTCACCATCATTGAGAACAGATGTTGTGGTACAGTGGTTTTTTTTTTTTTTTTTTTTCCCGGCTGTACATTAAAATCACTGGGGAGCCATCAACAAAATTCTGACTTAATTTATCAGGGTGGAGCCCAGACCCTGGCATTAAAAATGTTCCCTAGGTGAGTCTATTGTGCAGTTAAGGGTGAGAAGTACTGGTTCTCATGCTTTAGCATATCCCAGAATCCTCTGATAAAACAGACTGGTGAGCTCTACCCTTAGAGCTTCTGGTTCATTAAGCCTGGGGTGGGGCCCAAGAATTTGTATCTCAACCAATTCGCAGGTGATGATGATGTTGAAGTTTGGGGACCACACTTTGATACTGCTCTAAATCGACGAAACAGATTCATCCTACATCTCCTGACCCTTTTTTTTGAGACAGAGGCTCAAGCTATCACCCTGGTTAGAGTGCCTTGACATCACAGCTCACAGCAACCTCCAATTCCTGGGCTCAAGCGAGTCTCCTGCCTCTGCCTCCCAAGTAGCTGGGACTACAGGTGCCCGCCACAATGCCTGCCCATTTTTTGGTTGCAGCCGTCATTGCTGTTTGGTGGACCCGGGCTGGATTCGAACCCGCCAGCTCAGGTGTACATGGTTGGCACCTTAGCCTGCTGAGCCACAGGCACCGAGCCGAGAAAGACTTTTTTTTGAGACAGAGCCTCAAGCTGTTGCCCTGGATAGAGTGCCATGGCATCACAGCTCAACTTCTGGGCTCAAGCGATTCTCCTGCCTTCACCTCCCAAGTACCTGGGACTACAGGCGCCTGCCACAGTGCCCAGCTATTTTTTGGTTGCAGCCGTCGTTGTTTGGTGGGGCTGGATTTGAACTGAATTGTCGATGGATTCAAACTCGCCAGCTGTGGTGTATGTAGTAGATGCCTTAGCTGCTTGAGCCACAGGCACCAAACCGAGAGAAAGACTTCTTAGGTAATTAATATGCATAAACCCCAGGAAATGGTCAAACTGAAAAGAGCCTAAGATTTGGTAACTCGAGTTGCATGTGGATAGACTATTGAGGCAGGCTAGCTGTTGAGATAACACCTGAGCAGACCCTTTAAAAGGTGGGGTTAGATACTGACTTGTGGTGATTAGGCCACACTTTGAGCTCTAGGAGGCAGGACTACAGGGAAGCAGTGGCTTAGGGGAGTGAAAATATTGGATGGATATGGTTAAGTAAGGCCAAATTATGGAGAGCTTTGAAACTATAAAAGGTTAATTTTGTTTGTTTTTACCTGGAAAACATTAAGGTTTTGAGCAGGGGCAGTGCCTGTGGCTCAGTGGGTAGGGTGCTGGCCCCATATATGGAGGATGGTGGGTTGAAACCCAGCCCCGGCCAAATAATAACAAAAAAATAGCCGGGCGTTGTGGCAGGCGCCTATAATCCCAGCTACTTGGGAGGCTGAGGCAAGAGAATTGCCTAAGCCCAGGAGTTGGAGGTTGCTGTCAGCTGTGATGTCACAGCACTCTACTGAGGGTGACAAAGTAAGACTCTGTCTCTACAAAAAAAAAAAAAGATTTTGAGCAGGGGCCAGGTGCGGTTGCTCACAACTATAATCCTAGCACTCTGGGAAGCCGAGGTGGGTGGATTGCTTGAGCTCACCAGTTCGAGACCAGCCTGAGCAAAAAGCGAGACCACGTCTCTAAAAATAAAAACAACTGAGGCAAGAGGATCCCTTGAGCACAAGAGTTGGAGGTGGCTATGAGCTATACTACCACAGCATTCCACCCAGGGTCCCAGGGTGATGCACTTGAGACTCTGTCTCAAAAAAAATTGTGTGTGTGGAGAGAGAGAACAGGGATATATCTAAGGCTGTTTTAATTTAGAAAAATCACCGGGGCGGCGCCCTCATCAAGTAGGGCGCCAGCCGCATATACCGAAGGTGACGGGTTCAAACCCGGCCTCGGCCAAACTGCAAAACAGAAACATAGCCAGGTGTTGTGGCAGGCGCCTGTAGCCCCAGCTACTTGGGAGGCTGAGGCAAGAGAATCACCTAAGCCCAGGAGTTGTAGGTTGCTGTGAGCTGTGTGAAGCTACGGCACTCTACCAAAGGGTGATAAAGTGGAAAAAAAAAAAAAAAAGAAGAAGAAAAATCACTGAGGTGATCATGGGGAACATGGCTCCAAGTAAGACTGGAAGAAGCAGGAGAATATGCATCTACTATAGCATCAGTGGGAATAAAACAGAATAGTATGAAAAGCAGGAAACCTTTAGAATAGAAGTGAGGGGCAGCACCTGTGGCTCAACAGAGGAGGGCGCCGGCCACATATGCCGGAGGTGGTGGGTTCAAACCCAGCACCAGTCAAAAACTGCAAAAAAATAAAAAAAGTAGGCTTGGCGCCTGTGGCTCAACGGGCTAAGGCGCCAGCCACGTACACCTGAGCTGGCGGGTTCGAATCCAGCCTGGGCCCGCCAAACAACAATGACGGCTTCAACCAAAAAATGACCGGGCGCGTGTAGTCCTAGCTACTTGGGAGGCAGAGACAGGAGACTCGCTTGAGCCCAGGAATTGGAGGTTGCTGTGAGCTGTGATGCCATGGCACTCTACCCAGGGTGATAGCTTGAGGCTCTGTCTCAAAAAAAAAAAAAAAAAAAGTAAAAAATACAAAAGAATAGAAGTGAGGTTGAAACAGCCTAAAACGGGTGCACGGGGGTTTGTTTTGTTTTTGTTTTGTTTTGTTTGAGACAGAGCCTCACTTTTTCACCCTGGGTAGAGTGCAGTGCCATCGGGGCTCACAGCATCCTCAAACTCTCGGTCTCAAGCGATCCTGCCTCAGCCTCTCCAGTAACTGGGACTACAAGGGCCCTCCACATTGCCCAGCTATGTTTAGAGAATGGGTCTTGCTCTTGATCAGGCTGTTCTCAAACCTATGAGCTTAGACAATCTACCCTCCTCAGCCTCCTAGAGTGCCTGGAATAGGCGTGAGCCACCAGGCCCAGGGTGCTTTATATAGACTCTTATAGCAGCAAAGACTAGAGCAGTCATGTTCTCATAGGTACCCATTCTAGGATCTCTTTCTTAGTTTAGAAATGATTTATTACCTGTTTGTGTTAATATTATTTTCTAATTAAATAGAACAGCATGAATTTGCCACTTTTAACTGACTTCATTGTTTGTTTTTTTTTTTTGGAGACAAGAGTCTCACTATGTCACCCTGATATGTATAGTTTGTTCTACTTAGCCTACATAAAAATTATTATATGTATTTTAAGATGTTTTGAGATATAAAATTTAAGTGACCCTTAATTGATCCATTTTACAACTAAATAATTTTATATTTCAGGGCAGCACCTGTGGCTCAGTGAGTAGGGCGCCAGCCCCATATGTTGGAGGAGGCGGGTTCGAACCCATCTCCAGCCAAAAACTGCAAAAAAATAAATAAATAAATAAATTTTATATTTCATTTAGAGAACCTGAAATATAAGAGATTTATACCCCTGGCTTGGCGCCTGTGGCTCAATGGGCTAAGGCACCAGCCACGTACACCTGAGCTGGCGGGTTCGAATCTAGCCCGGGCCCGCCCAACAACAATGATGGCTGCAACCAACAAATGGCCGGGCTTTGTGGTGGGCGCCTGTAGTCCCAGCTACTTGGGAGGCGGAGGCAGGAGCCTCGCTTGAGCCCAAGAATTGGAGGTTGCTGTGAGCTGTGATGCCAGGGCACTCTATCCAGGGTGACAGCTTGAGGCTCTGTCTCAAAAAAAAAAAAAAAAAGATTTATACCCAGTGTATAACAACCAATTTTATAACCAATACAGTGGGTATTTTCGTGATGATCTACTTTTCAGTTTGGAAATCTGTTTTTTCATTTTAGGTTTTTGGGCCATTTATATGCTGCAGAAGCACTCATCTCTCTCGACAGAATATCTGATGCTATTACTCACTTGAACCCGGAGAATGTCACTGATGTCTCCTTAGGGATCTCTTCAAATGAGCAGGACCAAGGTTAATGAGGAAACATTTGATCAGAACTAGTCACCATTTTCACTTCCTTCCTGTCGTAATTCAGGATATGTGGAAATTTAAGGGCATGGTTGTAAAGAAAAGGAAGTTTTAGGTCGGCTTTCCACATTTTTGGCTATAGTTAACTTTGTAGTAATTATTTGCTAAATAGACCTCAGAGTTGATTATCACATGGTCTAAATTCTCATTATTAAAAGGCTGATAGGCTGGTAGACATTTATGTTGATGCTAATACTGTATTTTTTTCTTTGCAGTGCTTATATTTTCCAAGGGAAAGTAAAAATATTGCATTCAAAAGTCAGTTTTAGGCTCGGCACCTATGGCTCAACAGGCCACATACACCTGAGCTGGTGGGTTCGAATCCAGCCCAGGCCCACCAAAAAACAATGATGGCTGCAACCAAAAAAAAAATGGCCTGTGCGCCAGCCCCACGCCAGCCCCACATACCGGAGGCGGGTTCAAACCCAGCCCCAGCCAAAAAAAAAAAGTGCCAAACAAAAAAAAATGGCCGGGCCTTGTGGTGGGCGCCGGTAGTCCCAGCTACATGGGAGGCGGAGGCAAGAGACTCGCTTGAGCCCAGGAATTAGAGGTTCCTGTGAGCTGTGATGCAAGGGCACTCAATCCAGGGTGACAGTTTGAGGCTCTGCCTCAAAAAAAAAAAAGTGACTTTTAAATCATGGCTACGTTTTTGAGGAAGTACACTTAACATGGCATTCACTTTATTTGAGATTAGTGTTCAGATTAAGGTGGTGGTGAATTGTTGCAATCTGATGTCTTTTAATAGCACCTCCACTATGTGAAAAGTGAATGTTGTGACAGGTTGCTTTGTATTTATTATATTTCTATTTTATAAGGAAAGTTTAAGTTTTTAGAAAATATTTTGCCTTTGTTGTCCTGCCCCTCAAATTCATTTTCATGTTTTTTGTAGGATCAGACAAAGGTGAAAATGAAGCAATGGAATCCTGTAAGTAAGAAGTTTTGTAAATACTTAAGTAGTCTGGCCTGCATCCCCAAATTTTAGACTCTAAATCTTGTGTCCTTCATTCGCCTGACAAATGGTGCTGTGCTTTGTTCTGAGTGGCTCCTCAAAGGTGGTAGATTGGGCTTCTGCCTTGCCCTTGGCACGGCCTCTTCACCGGGATCTATATTCTTTTTTCCCCAGCTGGGAAGCGAGCCCCTCAGTGCTACCCTAGTTCCGTCAACTCTGCCAGAACTGTGATGCTGTTCAACCTTGGCAGTGCTTACTGCCTCCGAAGCGAGTATGACAAAGCCCGAAAGTGTCTCCACCAGGTGAGGCCAGAGTGAGAGGTGCCAAACCCCACAGCCAAAAAAGAGTTTGAGGTTATTTTTGTTATTTTGTTTGAGGAATCTAGTCAGTTTGTTAAACAGTTGAAATATTACTTTTCTAGGTTTAAAAAGCTTTTCTGCAAGGGTAGCAACTGATCAGCATTTCAAATGAACCTAATACTTAGGGAAGAATTTGGGGGGGGGTGGTTTTAGAGACGGAGTCTCACTCTGTTGCCCTGGGTACAGTGCCATGGCACCATAGCTCACAGCAACCTTGAATTCTTAGGCTCAAGGTATCTTCTTACGTTAGTTTTTTCATTTTTACTCTTGCTCTTACTCAGGCTGGTCTCAAATTCATGAGCTCAAGCAATCCTGCCTCAGCCTCCCAGAGTGCTAGGATTATAGGCAGCACTGCCCAGCCCTTTTTCTGTTCATTTGGTTTTTGAGACAGTCTCACTTTGTTGTCCTCCATAGAGCACTGTAGCATCATAGCTCACAGCAACCTCGAACTCTTTAGCTCAAGCAATACTCTTATCTTAGCCTCCTCAGTAGCCAGGACTACAGGCGTGCACTACCATGCGTGGCTAGCTTTTAGAGACGGAGTCTCACTCTTGCTTAAGGTGGTCTTCCAACTCCTGAGCTCAGGCAATCCACCCACCTCAGCTTCCCAGAGTGCTAGGATTACAGGTATGAGCCTCTGAGCCCAGCCCCTGGAATTTATCTTAATGATTTTGTCCCAAAAAATTGCACCAAAGTAAAGCAAAGTTCTGTTTGACACAAGCATGTTGTGCAAGAATTAGCAGTTCTACCCTCACTACACATTCATTGGACATTAGTGCACCCCAAGAAAAGGATAGTTTCTTAATGATTTTAATAATTAAAATTCCAAAAGATTGAATAGGTGCAGTGGCACGTGCCTATAATCCTTTGGGAGGCTGAGGCAAGTGGATCTCCTAAGCTCAGGAGTTCGAGACCAACCTTAGCAAAAAATGAGACCCCCATCTCTACTACAAATAATAAAAACTACCCAACTGTTGTCTCAGCGCCTGTAGCTCAATAGTCAGGGCACCAATCACATATACCTGGGCTAGAGGGTTCAAACCTGGCTGGGCCTGCTAAACAATAATGACAACAACAAAAAAATAGCTGGGTGTTGTGGTGGGTGCCTGTAATCCCAGCTGCTTGGGAAGCTGAGGCAAGAGAATCACTTACGCCCAAGAGTTTGAGGTTGCTGTGAGCTATGATGCCACGGCACCCCACCAACGGCAACATAAGACTCTCTGCACCCATAGCACAATGGTTATGGCACCAGCCACATACACCAAAGTTGGTGGGTTCGAACCCAGCCTGGGCCAGCTAACCAACAATGACAACTGCAACAAAAAATAACAGGGCATTATGGTGGGCACCTGTAGTCCCAGCTACTTGGGAGGCTGAGGCTAGAGAATTGCTTAAGCCCAAGAGTTTTAGGTTGCTATGAGCTCTGACGCCATGGCACTCTACCAAGGGCAACATATAGTGAGACTCCTGTCTCAAAAAAAAAAATTTTTTTTTTAACTACCTCAGTGTCTGACACCTGTAATTTCAGCTACTGAGGAAGCTAAGTCAAGAGGATCTCTTTAGCCCAAGAGTTTGAGTTTGCTAGGAGCTCTGACACCAGGACACACTATTCAGGGCACAGAAGGAGATTCTGTCTCAAAAAAGAAAAAAAGTTGGCTCGGTGCCTGTGGCTCAGCGGGCTAAGGCGCCAGCCACGTACACCTGAGCTGGCGGGTTCGAATCCAGCCCAGACCCGCCAAACAACAATGATGGCTGCAACCAAATAAAGGGCCAGGCGTTGTGGCGGGCGCCTGTAGTCCCAGCTACTTGGGAGGCCGAGGCAACAGACTCGCTTGAGCCCAGGAATTGGAGGTTGCTGTGAGCTGTGATGCCAGAGCACTCTATCCAGGGTGACAGCTTGAGGCTCTGTCTCAAAAAAAAAAAAAAAGTTTTTATATAATCCTGTATATGCATAAAAGATCTCTGTAAGGACACCCCAGAAACTGCTAACATTAGTTGTGGGGGTAACAGGGTGAAATCATGTGGCTGGAACATTAGACTGGGAGACATTTTGCTGTATACTCTTAGGCTTTTTGATTTTGACTTAATGTAAATCCATATTCAAAAAGTTAATTATGGCTGGGCATGGTGGCTCACACATGTAATCTTAGCACTCTAGAGGTCAAGGCAGAAGATCATTTGAGGTCAGGAGGCAGAGAACAGCCTGAACAAGAACAAGACCCCATCTCTACCAAAAACAGAAAAAATTAGCCAGATATGGTAATGCACATCTGGAATCCCAGCTACTCCAGAAGCTAAAGCAGGAGGATCACTTGAGCCCACAAGTTTGAGGTTGCTGTGAAGTATGATGACACTACCGCGAATGAGCTAGGCAACAGAGCAAGACCCTGTCTCAAAAAAAAAAAAAAAATTAATTATGACAGCTGCAACCCAAAATATAGCCGGGCGTTGTGACAGGCATCCCAGCTACTTGGGAGGCAGAAGCAGGAGAATCACTTGAGCCCGGGATTTGGAGGTTTCTGTGGGCTGTGACGCCACAGCACTCTACCCAGGGTAACAGCTTGAGGCTCTATCTCAAAAAAAAAAAAAAAAAATTATAAATACACATTTCAGAAAGACATATATATCTTTCAGAAATTTGGGGTTTGGGGTGACACCTATGGCTTAAGGAGGAGGGCACCAGCCACGTAGGCCAGAGGTGGCAGGTTCAAGCCCAGCCCCAGCCAAAACTGCAAAAAAAAAAGAAAGAAAGAAATTCGGGTTTCAGAAGGCCAGTATTGGAGAAACTCCATGCACACTAAAGAAAGCTACTGCAATGTACATACAACTAAAAATAGACCTCTGAATTCTATTGCATCGTCAAGTCTCAGGGAAGATTCTGATTGGACCTCTTTAGGTTACCCATCCCTGAATCACTTGTGGGCATGGAACCATATGTATAGTAGGGAACTAGTACTGCCATTGGCAGCACTAAAGGGATTTCACAGAATTAAAAAGGGATAATTCTTCAAAAGGGCATTGACTCAGCAGACCTCTGTTGAGTACTTCTCTGCTGATCCATGACAGTAAGACCATAAATAAGTGGACAAGCTATAATCTTGTTTCCATAAACCCTACGCCTTCCTAAAAGGAGGACTACCAAGTCACAAAGTATGCAGAGTTTTTTGTTGTTGTTGTTTTGTTTTGTTTTGTTAGACTCTGTCTCACTTTATCACCCTCGGTAGAGTGCTGGAGTGTTACAACTCAGAGCAACTTCCAGCTCTTGGGCTCAGGCAATTTTGTTGCCTCAGCCTCCCAAGTAGCTGGGACCACAGGCGCCTGCCACAATGCCCAGCTTTTTTTTTGTTGCAGCTTGGCCGGAGCTGGGTTTGAACCCACCAACCCTTGTTATATGGAGCCAGCACTCTACTCACTGAGCCACAGGCGCCACCCAAGTATGCAGAATTTTAAAACTTTTTTTTTTTTTTGAGACAGAGCCTCAAGCTGTCACCCGGGGTAGAGTGCTGTGTCATCACACCTCACAGCAACCTCCAATTCTTCGGCTCAAGCGAGTCTCGTGCCTCCGCCTCCCAAGTAGCTGGGACTACGGGCACCCGCCACAACACCCAGCCATTTTTTAGTTGCAGTCGTCATTGTTATTTGGCGGGCCCCGGGCTGGATTCAAACCCGCCAGCGCAGGTGTACGTGGCTGGCACTTTAGCCCATTGAGCCACAGGCGTCGAGCCTTAAAACTTCCAATACAAAAAGTTTGTGTCAGTTCATCAGCAGCACATAAGAACTCACATCCCCACATGGTTGACAGTAAAATAGAAATTACACCTATTCTCAGGAAATACGGTTGCTTCCAAAAACTTCCTGTCTATGTAGGCAACCTTGTTATACCTAGAAAAGATTGATGGCTTACCATGTGGAAATTAGCTACAAGTAATACTTAATCAATTTAATGTCATCTGGTCAGCATTTTTGATCCAAAATCAGAAAAATTAAGATACATATTATCCGAAGTAATGTGTTCAATATTCACTAGGAATCAAGTGCATGAGTTAAGCTGTGAAGAGCTAAAATGTTTCACTGTTCTCAGTGAAAGGCCACCACATTTTACAGCCCCTCTCACGTGCCCCAGGACCATAATCACTACAGCAAACAAGGCTATGTTACAGTGTGCATAGTCCAGCTCAGGTTCTCGTACAGCAGGTGGCCGTGGCTGCTGCCATGCTGGGAGAGACAGATGGGGTCAGGCCTGGTTCGGGGTCTGAAGGGGTTTTGTTTTGGTCCCTTGGTTTTTAGGTTAATCCCAGTGGCTGGACCTTTGTTAATTGGGAGGCCCACCCTGCCTGGGAAGGCAGAACAATGACGTGAAGAGTTGGAAAGGGCTCCAAGTAGATGTTTCCGAGGTTGCCTGCCCACCTCATAGCCATGCTGAACAGCCAGTAAACAAATGCCATTAAGTCTCAGAAAGTTGTTGCTTTGAATTCTTACATTTTAGAGAAAGCTGCAGACTGTGGGCAATGCAAAGAACAATAAGTGACCTATGTTTTGCTAGCCAGGAAAATAAAATGATGTAAAGATGATTTTAACCTATATGGCTTGCTTCTAAAGCTAGGCCTGGAGGTATAAATTCTAATTTTTTTTATTTTTTTTATTTATTTTTTTTTTTTTTTGAGACAGAGCCTCAAGCTGTCGCCCTGGGTAGAGTGCTGTGGCATCACAGGTCACAGCAACCTCCAACTCTTGGGCTCAAGCGAGTCTTCTGCCTCTGCCTCCCAAGTAGCTGGGACTACAGGCGCCCACCACAACACCAGCTATTTTTGGTTGCAGCCGTCATTGTTGCTTGGTGGCCTGGGCTGGATTCAAACCCACCAGCTCAGGTGTATGTGGCTGGCACCTTAGCTACTTGAGCCACAGACACCGAGCCTAAATTCTAATTTTTTTAAATGAGTTGTCATACTTTAGTGATATAAGGAGAATAATAAAAGTTCTCCTCTTTGTGAGACTCCCCAGAGTAGTCTGGGATTTCTCCTTGTGCTGCTTGCAACCTAGTTCAAGTTTCTGGTCCTACAGACATCTTCCATATCCAAGAAATATCTACCCTGCAAAGATTAAGTGAGGCCTCCTTTACCCAAAAGCTCTCTATTTGAAAGAAACTTTCTTTGTTTTATCTTCCTTTAAAAAAGAAAAAAAGAAAAGAAGGAAAAACAGTGGCTTTCCTATAATTCTAGCACTCTGGTAGGCCAAGGCCGGTGGATAGGTTGAGCTCATGAGTTCGAGACCAGCCTGAGCAAAAATGAGCCCCTGTCTCTATAAAAATCGAAAAAACCTGAGGCAAGAGGATCACTTGAGCCCAAGAGTTGGAGATTGTTGTGAGCTATGAGCCGCGGCACTCTACCCAGGCCAACAGCTTGAGACTCTGTGTAAAGAAAAAAAAAGAAAGAAAGAAACTTCTTTCTTCGGCAGTGCCTGTGGCTCATCAAGTAGGGCTCTGGCCCCATATACCGAAGGTGGCGGGTTCAAACCCGACCTCAGCCAACCTGCAAAACAGAAAAATAGCAGGGGACTTTTTGTGGTAGGTGCCTGAGGCAAGAGAATCGCCTAAGCCCAGGAGTTGGAGGTTGCTGTGAGCTGTGTGACGCCAGGGCACTCTATCAAGAACAACAAAGTGAAACTCTGTCTCTACAAAAAAAAAAAAAAAAAATTTCTTTCTTTTTCTCCATATTCACAGCACATTTACTGGCCTCTTTCCCTGGCATTTAGGTAATGCCAGAGTATGTGGCAATTTAGGTAAAGTTGTTTGGCTCTTTATTAGTTATTTGCATGCTTATTAATCGTCAGGGGAAGTCCCTGTCTTATCTCCTCACCCACCTCTGGTCAATGAGTATTTGTACAAGTACATTTTCTGATTAGATTAAGGGGAAAGTAAAACAATGTGGAAGTCATGAGCAGCTGAAACTAGAAGGGGAAATACAAATTGATAGCAAGGTGAGGAAAAGGCTGCACCCAAAGAGGCCCACAGTGAGGAAGTAAACCTATCATTTCAGCACCTTTGACCACAGCAGGCCAGGCTTCCTTTCCTCAGGACTGGATTGGAGAGAAACTACTGGCTGGTGCTATGGTTCTTACTTAGATTTAAGAGCAACGTGTTGCCTAAACTAATAAATGGTTTTATTTGACTAAATTGTATTACATTTTAGTCCTTCAGAATAGGGACACCGGCTCAGCGCCTTTGGCTCAATGGGCTAAGGCGCCAGCCATGTACACCTGAGCCAAACAACTATTGACGGCTGCAAAAAATGGCCAGACGTTGTGGCAGACACCTGTAGTCCCAGCTCCTTGGGAGGCGGAGGCAGGAGACTCGCTTGAGCCAAGGAATTGGAGGTTGCTGTGAGCTGTGATGCCACGGCACTCTCTCCAGGGTGACAGCTTGAGGCTCTGTCTCAAAAAAAAAAAAAAAAAAGAATAGGGACATCAGGCTGGGCCTAGTGACTCATGTCTGTAATCCTAGGACTCTGGGAGGCTAAGGCAGGGGGATCTCTTGAGCTTAAGAAATTGAGGCCATTCTGAGCAGGAGCAAGACCCTGGCTCTACTAAAAATAGAAAAATTATCTGGATGTTGTGGCAGGTACCTATAGTCCCAGCTACTCTGGAGGCTGAGGCAGGAAGGATGGCTCTAACCCAGGAGTTTGAGGTTGAAGAATAGGGACATCAAACCTGCGAAACGGGGGGGGGCGGCTCCTGTGGCTCAGCGAGTAGGGCGCCGGCCCCATATACCGAAGGTGGCGGGTTCAAGCCCGGCCTCGGCGAACTGCTAGCTGGGCGCCGTAGTCCCAGCTACTAGGGAGGCTGAGGCAAGAGAATCGCTTAAGCCCAAGAGCTGGAGGTTGCTGTGAGCAGTGTGACACCACGGCACTCTACCCAGGCGATAAAGTGAGACTCTGTCTCTACAAAGAAAAAAAAAAAAACTGGCTAGCCTCAGCATATGTGGCTGGCACCCTACTCACTGAACTATGGGCGCTGAGCTGGGAAGCAGTATTTTGGGATGGGAATTCCTAGCAAGAAACTGGCAGCCCTGGGCCCCCAGACCAGTTCTCCCCCCTTGTGACTGACTGTGACAGCTCTCCTCAGACCCCAACTTCTTACCTTGGTAAACAAGGAAGCAGCTCCTAATTTCTCAAGTCTCTCCCTTTCCTGGGGTCAGATGCCTTCTGGCTGAGGCTGAAGGCTGGACATACTCATGGTTCCGTTCTGTATGGCCTCCCATCTCCTCCAGAGGGCAGCTGAGGTAGCAGAAGATGCCTTGGCCCTGGAAAAGGGGCTACAATCTCAGCCTCAGTCCCTGCCCTGTCATCTTGAGAGCCAGCAGCTCCAGACTGGAACTGCAGCCACCTTTTGTCCTCAGCTTCCAGCAGCCTGTCCCTGAGGAGCCAGCACCTTCCCTGGGCTCAAAGGGTACGCAGTGGCCTCCTCAGCCTCTCCCAATTTTTGTTTGTCCTTAAACCCATGGCCCAGTCTTTCTTCCTGAGCAGAACAGCCCTAGCTTGGGGGGCTACTTCTTCTTGGGGCATGGGAGCAGGTTTGACACAATAAAAGAATACTTACTAACCTGTGTGTTTACTACAGATTTATTGAAGGCTGCCACTTGCCAGGTGTTGTACTGGGTGCCAGAATCAGGCAGTGCTAGGGCTCAGAGTTGTCTACTTGTTTAAAAGGGGCTGGAAGTGAAGATTTCTTTTTCTTTTTTTGAGATGGAGTCTCACTATGTCACCCTCAGTAGAGTGCCATGGTGGTGTCACAGGTCACAGCAACTTCAAACTCTTGGGCTTAAGTGATTCTTTGCCTCAGCCTTCCAAGTAGCTGGGACTACAGGTGCCCACCACAATGCCCAGCTATTTTTTTGGTGTAGTTGTTGTTGTTGTTTAGCAGGTCCAGGCCCCAGAGTATGTGGCTGGCACTGTAACTACTGAGCTATAGGTGCCGAGCTGTGGGAGCAAGGACTTCTGCCCACCTCACGGGGGAGATAGGCCAGGCTGATGGAAATGTCCTCTCTTACCTTTGCCACTCTGATGCAATTCTTCCCCTAGTCCCACCACTCGGCCAGCCATATCAGTGATTAAGCCCTAGAGGTCTCCAGTTTGCATTTCTGGTTTGAAGACTGCAGTTGGCCCTTTCCAGGCAGCTGAGATTCTACGGTCTATTGGACCTGCTGCCTTGATAGTCCAGATCAGGCCATCATCACAGTGGCTGGGCTGGGTGCCTGAGATGACAACAGGAAGAGCTGCTGGGTGTGAAGTTTGCTGAGAGTGAGCATAAAGTCTCCTGTGCCAAATTCTAGCAGCAGAACACCACTTGAAGATTATAAAAACCTTTCATTCTTATTCTCTTCTTGTGATCCACGAGGTAGCTATTGTCCCTTCAGAGAGGGAGTGCTAGGTCCATGTATTTGCTGCAGGTACCTCACGACCCAGTGGGTTCCTGAAGATAGCAGAGCTGGAGGTAGGAGTCAATCTACTCAAAGGGTAGACGGTTTCCCCTGGATCTTGTTCACTGAGCTTGTGATGCAAAGTGTAATTCCTGTCACAGTGAGCACCATGCCAGCAATTGTTCCTTTTCCACCAACATCTTCTCCAAGGACCTTTCCAACAACCAATGTGAAGACAATAGCCAGAGAGTTACAGATGGGCACAGCTAAGGTCAGATCTGTTGATGCCAAGGTGAGGTAGTAGAGAAGGGAGCCACACTGGTTGAGGACAAAGGACATCAGGTACTCAGTATTCAAGAAGAGAGTCTTCATCTCCTGCAGCAACTGCCGGGCCCAGGTTGGCTCATGAACCTGCTGCAGGTCCACAGAGGCCCGCTTCAGCAGCGGCTGAGTGCTGCTCCACAGGGCAGCCACCAGCACCAGAGCTAGCACCTGCCCTGGTCCTCCCCTGGCCTCCTAGTCTCCGCTAGCTGCCCTCAGCTCCTTCCTTTGCTTCCCGGCGTTCCAGCAGTGATTAGCCGATAGGACAAGCCCGGGAGGCCGTGGATATGAATCCCAGATTCTGAGTTCTGGGGTAGGAGGTGGGTTCCTGGTGGCAGGTTTGAGGCAGAGTAAGAAATGATTTCCCAGCCAAGGTCGCGAAATCCATGGAGGGGTGGGACTCACTACTGGATATTTCATCAGTTATCTATCAGTCCATTGCATCTTAAATGGAAAGAGAAAAATCTTACCCATTCTAGTCTTTTAATCCGTTTCTGATGTTCCCAAAACAGTCCCAGGATTAGATATGTGTGAGAAATGGCTGAGAATCGACAGGATGTCTTTGCAACTATTTGTGCATTATACAGGGTGACCATAAAGTTCGGCACACTGGTTTAAATTGCACACGAACTTTATGGCCACCCTGTATAGAAATGCCAAGGACATCCTCAAATGAGACTTAAATCAGCCAGTGTGCTTAAACTCCCACAGTGGACTTGGCACTGAGGGAGAGGACAGATCCAAAATAAATAAAAGATAGAGTCCTTGTATAGGAAATACACAGTTGAATTTGGGGGCAGCGCTGCAACATAGTTAAGTGCCACATGAGGGGTTCTGATAATTCAGGGGTCTTGCGTGGCATGCCAGGAAATAGAAATAGGTGTAACACTGGTATCAGCTTTTGAACAAAGACTTCAGCATGATATCAGACTTAGCAAAGAAGCAAACCAAAGGACAATGTACCCATGTTCTGGGGCAAGAGGTGTTGGCTGCTTATATCTTTTTCAGCTGCTGCTGTATTCACAGTTGGTAATCATTTAATCAGCAGTAGTTCATGTCATGGATGACAGCAGGATAAATGTGTGGTATAAATTCAACTCAGAATCTGGGCCATAGCCTAATACCAAACTTTTAAAGCACAGTGTCATCTGGAGCTGAAGAAAAGGCCACCACAGGAGGCAGGATAGAGACTAGGAAGACTTAGAGAAAGTTTAAATTTCTGGAGGTGAGGGTAGCAGAAGCAGAAATCTACCACAAATTGCCAAGGCTGATGAAATCTGGTCTTAGCTGGGCAGGTGTCCCCTCCTGCCTCAGGGACCCTCGGAATTTTGTCTTGCCTGTATGGGTTGAGGCAGGAAGGGTAGGAAGAATCCTAATGGGCGACTTGACTGAAATTGAGCCCTAAGGTTGAGTCAGGCCTTCTCCCTGGGTTGTGAACCCTCTGGGTCACGGGCAGGGCTCATCTGAGGAACCTACAGGAGCGCCACGCCTGGCTCATTAGTAGATGTCTGGGGAGGCCTTTGAAGATGAAACACTCCATAAGCACTCATTGTTTCTGTTTTTTTGGACAAGCTAGTACTTTGGTCTCCAGGGGCTGTTGATCTGGCTCCTTTGCACTAGTGTGGAATTTGCTGCAAACTAAGAAGAGTGATGGGGAGTAGGGGAATGGAGGTGGTAATCCAGGAGAAGTTTTTGAAAAAACAACTAAACTCCCACCAAACCCTTGTGCTTTCACTTATAAATAGGATTCCTCTCCATCCACCTTTCACATTCTTGGGTTTGGGTGCACTCTGTCTTGACCTGTTCCTTCGCCTGCTGGGTTTGAGGTGTGTGTGACTCTCTGGTTCCCATACTCTGTAGAGAATGCCAGGAGTTGGCATATGGCAATTGCTGAATAAGCTGCCCGCTGACGCATGCCACCTGCAGGCATAGAGAACTGGCTGGCATGGGTGAACCCCCACTTAATTAATGTTTCAAAGATGCATTTCTGTGGTTGTCCTGGGCCATAGGGACAGGGAAAGAAGAGAGAATGAATGAATGAATGATCATGATTCCATCTGTTGGGGTCAGTGGCTGGGGGTGCAGATTGGCATTTTGTTTCTTCATGTTGGTTCTTACTCTTCTTCGTCCTTTTAGCAGATATTTGTTAAGTGCTTACTATTCGCCAGGCATAACATCCAATATGAGTATGCTGCTAGTGAGGTTAGTAAAGATCCTGAAAATTAGTTCAGTTGTTCAGCTGTTCTGTGCTAGTAGCTTGCTACTCAAGGACACAGAGTGAACAAACCACATAAGGAGCTAACATTATAGGAGGAGGAATAAAATTATACAGCAAGAAGTAAATATATAATGTATCAGATGGTGATAAATGTCACAAAGAGAAGTAAATGGGATAAGTGGGATAGGGAGTTAGGGGTGTGTGTGTTATACAAGTGGTTGTGGAAGGCCTCTTTAATAGATGACATTGGAACAGATACCTGAGGGAGGTGAGGGAGTAATCCATGAAATTTATTTGGAAGAACAGCATTTCAGGCACAGGGAATAGTAAGTATACAAGCTTTGAGGTAAGAAAGCTTAGGGGAATTGGAATAGAGTAAGCAGGAGAGTGGCAGATCTGAAGAGAGAAGGAGTGTAGTTCATGTAGGACCTTGTAAGCCATGGTATGAGCTTTGGGTTTTATTGAAAGGGAGCTATCAAGTCAAGAAAGTTTTGAACAAAGAAATCACATTACCTGAGTTTAGTTTTTAAAAGACTGTAGAAAGCCTGGTGCAGTGGCTCACGCCTGTAATCCCAGTACTCTGGGAGTTGGGCAGATCACCTAAGCTCACGAGTTCGAGACTAGCCTGAGTTAGAGTCAGACCCCATCTCTAAAAAATAGCCGGACATTGTAGTGGGTGCCTGTAGTCCCAGCTACTTGGGAGGCTGTGGCAAGAGAATCGCTTTAGCCCAGGAGTTCGAGGTTGCTATGACCTGTGATGCCAGGGCAGTCTACAGGGGGCAACAAAGTGAGACTCTTGTCAAAAAAAAAAAAAAAAAAATCACTGTGGACACCAAAGGACTTAGGGAAAAAGCAGGAAACTAACGAGATGACTACCTCATAGCTATGACAATGTGGAATAACTCTCTTTGCATGGGCCACTGTGAGCCTAGGATTTACCAAGCTAAGGAGTAAAGATAGCCTCTCCACACCCCACTTCCCAGTTCTCATTGGGAAGTACATTGTTATATGAATAAGGCACAACTTTAGCAGCTGGCATTCCACAGAACATAAAGGATCAGCCTCTTTTAGAAGTGCTGTTTTCTTATTTTTTCTTCATTAATTTTGGTGTGGAAGGAAGATGGGATTGCAGAAATACAGGACGGTAAGTGGCAGAGTCTCGATTAGAGCTAAGAGCATAAACCTTGGGAAACTGGCAAGCCTGAACCTTGTCAGGAATCACAGAGAGCCACTCCTCATTCCACTCCCTTCTCTCCCACCCTTTCCAGAAGTCTCAGAGTAAGGTTGGGGGAGGGAGCGGCATTAATGATCTTGCTGTGCCTTGGGGTATAGTGTAGAATGTCAGAACTGAAGGGACTAGAAATCATCTAGTTCAACCCCCTCCATTTACAGGTGCAGGTATGGAAAGATGAAGTAACTTGCCCAGAGTGTCATGGTTAGATTACTGGCAGAGTAAGGATCCTGAGTGTTCACTGCTTAGTATGTATCTGAGTAGGTCTTGGGTATTCATAGTCCCCTCAGTCTCTTGGTTTGTCATGAATGTACTCTAGCCATGACTTTGATAAGTTCCATTTACATCAAGTCCTGACAAATGGTGGTAACAGGTTTGCATTTTCTTCGCCTAGGATCAAATCCTCCATACCAGGGACCAGGACAAAACCAGACTCTTACTGCCTCCACTTGGGCCTCACTGTCTTCAAAAAACAGCTGCTGTGATCATGGGCAATATCTTTGGAAACCTTCTCAAGAGCCTGATTGGGAAGAAGGAGATGCGCATCCTGATGGTGGGCCTGGATGCTGCAGGAAAGACCACCATTCTGTACAAGCTGAAACTGGGAGAGATAGTTACTACCATCCCTACTATTGGTAAGGACACAGCTTGCATGTGGGCTTTCATGCCATCAACTGAGGCAGGGCAGGGACTTTTTCCTGTTCCCTCCCCTGGCCTCTTCTTTCCAAGCAAGTCTATGTGATTTGTGGGGTTTAGAGAAGTGGGGTTGTTTAGGTTTTTAGCAGGTGTTGGGCCTGCCGTTTGCCCATCTAACCTGGCCCTCCCTGATTCGGGAACTTCCACAGCCTGGCACTCAGCAATTACCCTCAGGCACTAGATTTGGTTTGTTCTCTGTGTTGTTTGGAAAGCAGGTGAAGGGCTTTGATGTTCCTGCCAGAGGCCTGAAATTGCTTGGGTTTAGATCTTAGGTGGCCGATCCTGGTTAAGACCTGCCTATGGGAGGGAGAACATTTGCTGTGTAAATGGAGGCTCCAGTCATCAGCATCAGCTGGTTCTTCCTTTGGGGCTCTTGGACTTTACCTCACGTCTTTTTCTTCCTCACATCTTAGCTGAGGCAGACTCTGGTGGCCATGAGTGGGTACAGAAGTGGGACTGAGTCATTTCTTTGTAGGAGGGAGAGCTACAGACTGAACAAACCAACGGGGAAGGTTGGCTTACATTACTGAGGCAACTGTGAGCCTTCTGACCAGCCCTTCTGATTCTCCTTGATTTCTTCGTTTAGGTTTTCATTTTGGCCTTCAGGCTTCTAGGACAAGGATTACCAGGTGTGAGGAAGCCTTAGCTGTCTTTTCATTGTTGGTGTCATGGCCAAAGCTGGTGGGAAACAGAACCAAAGTCATTGGGGCACTGCTTGAGTGTTTGAGGCCAAGTGGTCAAATTGCCTTTTTCTCCCCAGCTGTTAAAAGTGTGATTAAAGGCTTGGTGCTTGTGGCTCAACGGGCTAAGGCACCAGCCACGTACACCTGAGCTGGCAGGTTTGAATCCAGCCCAGGCCCCCAAACAACAATGACGGCTGCAACCAAAAAATGGCTGTGCGTTGTGGCGGGTGCCTGTAGTCCCAGCTACTTTCGAGGCGGAGGCAAGAGACTGGCTTGAGCCCAGGAATTGGAGGTTGCTGTGAGCTGTGATGCCACAGCACTCTATCCAGGGTGACATCTTGAGGCTCTGTCTCAAAAAAAAAAAGAAAGATGGTTCCTCAAGTCAGGCCATATGAAAGTTGATTTTAAAAAATTAAAAAAAAAAAGCACCATTATGTCTGAAAATATAATCCAAGATGACAAAACACACAAGAAAGAGTGTGCAAAAACAATATACAGAAGAATCTGATCTCCAAATACTTTAAATCACTGAACCACTGGGGAGGATTTAAAACATATGCAATAAAATTATTACTGCAGGCTTGGTGCCTGTGGCTCAACGGGCTAAGGCGCCAGCCATGTACACCTGAGCTGGTGGGTTCGAATCCATCCCGGGCCTGCCAAACAACAATGACAGCTGCAACTAAAAAATGGTCAGGCATTGTGGCGAGCGCCTGTAGTCCCAGCTACTTGGGAGGCAGAGGCAAGAGACTCAGTTGAGCCCAGGAATTGGAGGTTGCTGTGAGTTGTGATGCCATGGCACTCTATCCAGGGTAACAGCTTGAGGTTCTGTCTCATTAAAAAAAAAAAAATTATTACTGCCTCCAAGACTTTATCTTTCTCTGCTCCACACCCTTGCTGTGATCTTGCCATAGGCAAGTGTAATTTTATGCCCCTTAACTTAGAGGTTGGCTGTGTTCCTTGGTTTGGCAAGTGATTTGAGGAGGAAGTAACCATGGATCATTTCCAGACTAAGCTTTAAAAAGCCTCAGTGTTTCTGTTTGTTCCTTTGTCCCTCTGCAATCCTCATGAGAAGATCTTCCACTGGGGTGCTGCCCTTTCGGACACGGCCTTGAATGAACAGTCTAGAAGCAGAGCTGCTCCAGCTGACCACAGATCTGCAGTGACATGCAGAGCCACCCCAGCTGCCACAGTTTTAAGTAGACGCCCCCAAGTGAGCCTAATCTAGTTCACAGAGCTGCTCCAGTCAATCAACAGGTTCGTAAGAATAAGTGATGTTTGTTTTAGGCCACTGAGATTCTGGGTGATTTGTTATACAATATTATTATGGAAATATCGATGTGATATAAATTAATAGGTTTTAAATTACTAAGGAAAAAAGTATCAAAAGTGAGGGAACAAATATTTTTTTTTCATGAATGACTTTGTTTTTTTACACTTAAAAATTGATGAAAAACCACAACTAATCCTACTAAAGAAAATCCAACATTTCGATTGAAAAGCATAGTAACTATATTTACTTATTTAGGTTTTGAAGAAAAATTATTAAGAAAAAATGTTTATACATTTTAGAAAGAGGACTAAATCAAACAGAAAAAATGTTTTAGAAGTTATTGAAATTAAAGACTAGTGGAGAATCCTGCTTCTACTCACAAAGGATTGACTTGTATGAAAATTTCCCTCCTGCCATAAGCAACTAGAAAACAAGGGGAAATATATGAAAAAACTGCTTTTAGACGTTGGACAATAGGCAATGCAAGACTCTGACCCCTGAGAGAAGGGAAATAAAGTGAGTCCTACCATTGCCACAGTCCACCCCGTGGAAACAGTTTCCAGGCTGCAAAGCAGGAAGGGGAAACCCAAACAGAGACCAATAGTCTTGCTGAACTGAAGAGCAAGAGTTCAGAATTCAGGGAGGCAAAATAACTAGAATTTCTGGATACCACAGAAGATGGAGCTGGAGAGAGAGAGAAAACCCTCCAGAGATCTTCAGAAGAATGCCCTTGAATGTTTAGCTAAGTAATGATCACTGTGTGTGTAAGACACAACTCCATGAATATAAGCCAAGAATCAAAAGAAAACTATTAACTGAGACAAAAAAAACCCCCGGAGCTTCAGAGGGCTGGAAATAGTTCCTACCTTCCAGAGAGGAGAAACCACATAATACAAAAGGCAATGGATAAAGTCCCAATTTGGGTATCATATAGTAATGGGTTAAATTAGCCCCACTTTAAGGATTCTCTGGACTTACCCTAAAAAAAACTTAAAAGCAAGCTCAAGAGAATCTAATATCCCAGGTTTATTTAACTGCACGTGGAAAATTTTCAACATTTTATAGAGGAATACAATAAAATTCAACACTCAAAAGATAAAACTTAGTAATGTCCAACACTCACTGAAAAATTACTAGGCAGGCAAAAAAGCAGGAAAAAGTAGCCCATCACTCGGTGAAAAGTTAATCAATAGAAACAAACCCCAAAATGATAGCATGATGGAATTAGCAGAAAGGTGAATTGAAAGAGCTATTTTATAAATACAAACATATATTCTCAACAACATAAAGGAAAATATGAATATGCTGAAGAAAAAATGGAAGATATTTTTTAAAGACCCAAATGGGATTTATAAAGAGAAGAAAATGCAATATCAGAAAGAAATATATATTGGATGAGATTTACATCAAAATAGACATTATAGGGATGGTGCCTGCGGCTCAAAGGAGTAGGGCACTGGCCCCATATGTTGGAGGTGGCAGGTTCAAACCCAGCCCCAGCCAAAAACTGCAAAAAAAAAAAAAAAATAGACACTACAGTAAAGGTGAAGACATACCAACAGAAACTATCCAAAATAAAGTACAAAAAATCATTCCAAAAAATTGAGCAGCACATCAGTAACCTATGGTACAACATCAAGTAGTCTAACAATGATTAGGAAAATCCCAGAAATAAAAAGAGAGGAGAGAGAAGAGAAAAATTATTACATTTAAAGAAAATAATGACCAGCGTGGCATGGTGGCTCATGCCTGTAATCATAGTATTTTGTGCAGCTGAGTCAGGAGGATCACTTGAGCCCAGGAGTTGAAGGTTACAGTGAGCTTTGATGATGCCACTACACTTTAATGTGGAAAACAGAGTGAGACCCTGTCTCAAATAATTAAAAAACTAACCATAGCACAGAGGTTACACGCCAGTCATATACACCGAAGGTGGCAGGTTCAAGCCAGGCGGTGGCCAGCTAACCAACAATGACAACTGCAACAAAAAATAGACTGGTGTTGTGGTGGGCAGCTGTGGTCCCAGCTGTTTGAGAGGCTGAGGCAAAAGAATCACTTGAGCCCAAGACTTTGTGGTTGCTGTGAGCTGTGACACCACAGCACTCTACTGGGGGTGACATGGTGAGAGTCTGTCTTAATAAAAAAAAAAAAAGAAGAAGAAGAAGCTCAACAATACCAAAGTAGTACAAATATATTACAAACCAACCAAGACATGTACTAATTAAATAATTGAAAATAAGAGGTAAAGATAAAATCTTAAAAGCATTCAGAGGTAAAAGAAACATTATTACAGAACCCAAAAATAAGAATGAAAGAAGAGTTTTCATCAGAAACTAAGCAAGCCAAAACAGAATGGCACAATCTTTTTAAAGTTTAAAAGAAAACAAACAACATATGAAGGCCATCACCCTATTATAGCACAAGAATATGGGGAAAGGGGCAAGAGAGGAGAGAAGAGGGGAGGAGAGTGAAGGAGGAGGCTGGGTGAAGAGAGGGTAAATGTTGGGATCACATTTGGGTGTTTTGGGATCACCAACATATGGTGCATCTTA